>BCLH01001058.1:16921-39247 GCA_001602315.1 Zoysia pacifica | reverse complement strand
GCTTGGGGCACGCGTCCACCGTGCATCAACCGCCGCTGTGGCGCCGCCTGGGTCCGGTGCGACCACGCGGTGGGGCGCCGGCCGCGGCTGCTAGCGTACGTGTGCGGTGGTGCGAGGCCCATTGTTGGCGCTGCTGTCGCTCGTCGTGGTGATGGTGGTGCGCCGGTTCACGGTGTGGTGGCCGCTCGCCGGCAAGAAATACTCGGTATGCGCTCCCTCCTTCGGTAGCCGTCTCTAGGCCTATCTCCGACCGAGACGGTGGCAGATCCGGATCAACGGCGCATAGCCCATGCACCCGGCGTGCGGCCGGGGCTTGGGCGCCGCACAGGCAACACCTAGCGTCGAACCTGCCGAAGGATACGGACGCCGCTTGGGGGCGTCCATCCTCTCGTCTCCAGTGTGGTCGGGCTTGCCGTCGATGTGGACGGTCTGGCCGCCGATGACGATGGTCCTACCACCGATGTGGACGGTGCTGCCACCGGTGCTGTCATCGATGATGACAGAGTTGCCGGTGTCAACGTCGACGGCGTTGCTACCGATGACATCGACATCGTCATTCCTGCCCTCAGTGGCGCCAATACGGCTGGTGGCGCTGTCGATGCCGTTGGTTCCGTCGTGCGTGACGCCAATGAACTCGTCGGCCTTCCTCGGCCACCCGTTCGCATACGCACATGCATACGGTGGGGCTGAGTGGGAGGCGACGGCGACGCAGCCGCCGTCGGAAAGAGCAGCGCCGCATTCTGACGGCCAGCCATCGTGACTCCGCGTGGCGAAACCAGAGCGACAGAGTCTGGTCCTGCTGCAGGACCAAATTCGGCGGTGTCGTCGGTGTCGTGGTGGACAACTAAGATGCCCGGAAGTCCGAAGACCATCAGCACCCTCTCTGGTGGTGCCGATTCCGCCGATGGCGTTGCCAGTGATGCCGGAGGTGCAACACCTTGATCGCCACCAGAGATGCAGAGACGACCAAAAGCGCGGGAGAAACCGAGAGCAATTGGATGGCGTCTGTGAGGGCCAAGCCTGGTGTGGGCGAGCTGTTTGAGATCCAAATAGAGATGACGATGAGAATGACGACATCCTCGAAGAACGTCATGTGATCATTAGCTGAATTTGAGTATCAGTTGTTGGCATTTTCTAACCTTTCTTGGAGTTGTCCTCTTTCTCTTGTCTGTTGTCCACAAGAGAGAAAGAATGGCGTTCTGTCCAGTCCAGAGAAAGAACGAAGGGCTATGTGGCGGTTACTGTAGCGCACGTGGTTACTGTAGCGCACGGTCACTCATCGGGAGACAACAGTGCTGATAACGTGTTATATGTAGTGACAAATGGAATGGAATGAAAAGTATTCATCTTTATTTTCAATGGGCGTTACATATATATATAGTAGAAAAAATGTCTCTTAAAAGAGACACTAATGAACTGAACACTTTGAAAATATTTTGTAATAAAAAATAAAAGAAACTGGACCCGGAACACCAGGGGAAAGAGACGAAGACCATGGCTGCTACAGACGCAAGTACAGGGCGGGCTGTGAGCGCGGCGTGACTCTCATCAGGCGTCCCACGGGAGACAATTGACAATTTGAGTCTCTATACGGTGGGTTTCGATTATTTGACATCTATTACGTTGTCCACTCTAAATTAACACCGTTTTTATTGTATCTTTGATTTTCTCGACTCTTTCCGGTTTTTTTCCCTTTTTTGATTTTTCCTTTTCCCAGGCCATGCGAAAGGACCAAAATACCCCCCTGTTGAGTTGAAAACAAAGAGCATATTCTACTTTATCTCCGCCGTATGATGGACAGTAGCAATCAATGGGGTTTTTTTTTTCAAATTTTCCTACCATTTTAGTTTGCCCTTTTTATTTTACAAATATTTTAACTTATTTGCAGGTGTCGCATAAGAAACATAATTGATAGACATTATATAACCATCAACCAAAATAGATTCATAAAAATATATCTAATCATAAGAGCAGAGTTTTTATCTCAAATTTGATTAGGATGCAACTAGTTCATACAAATATTTTAGTAATAATAGCTGAGTTCTCATCTCAGATTTAGTTCAGACAAATAGTTCACTGACAAATGACCAAGTGTCAGCTCATTCAGATCATCGGCTTCGTCAGAGTAATCTTCTTTGGAGCAGTTCTTGTCGCTGGAGGTGTAGTGTTCCCAGTAGCCTGCTCACTGCTGCCTTCTCCCATCAACATTGCAAGATGCCTACAGGATAAATATGCCAAATATTCATTTTTTTTAAAAAAAATAGCACCCATAACAGCAAGTGAACTGCTCTTTCATACCTTCTAGTCACCACACCTGGGCTGTCTAGGATTACATCTTCTCTGATTGTCTTTTGTGGTGTACTTTCTTCAACCAGCAAAGCTTTGGTAGTATTTTTTCTAGGCTTCCTTTTCCTGTAGGTTAAAGAAAACAATTATAAATGAGTTATTAAAATAAATTTGAAAAGAACATACAATTGTGATACCTCTTTTTGGTTTCATTTAGTGGGCACTTGTAGCTTGACTGTCTGTGGCCTTGTCCACCACATCTCTTACAGGTAACTGGGCCTCTAACCATTTGTTTCTCAGTAGCACTTTTCTCAACCCGTTTCTTGCCGGCACCACCTTCAAGACATCCTTTAATTCTCAATTTCTTTTGTCTTCCAACAGCCCTCTTCCCAAGTGGTGCCTCTACCACAAATGGCAGTTCAACTTTTGGCCACTGTGACTTGTCTGTCATTGGTTCAATAATTCTCTGATATGCAGCTTTGAATTTCTTCACTGAGTAGTAATCATGAACAAATTGTTCTAGCGGCACATTCCTTTGTGTAGTTACAAAAGCTAGAGCATGTTCACATGGTTTGCCAGTGTGCTGCCATTCTTGACAAGTACACTCATTGGTCTTCAACTTGACAATTTGTCTAATGCTATTATCCTAAACCTCCGCACTCCAATTAGCTGATGACACAACCCTCAAATGGCCTAGCCCTCTAGTCTTTGCATTTAATTGAATCATGACTGCTGGTAATATTTTTTCATGCAACCTTTCTCCAATCCTTCTCCTTTTCATCCACAACACCATGATCATCTCCCTCAGCTTGTCAACTAAATCAACTACAGGCAGGTCCTTTATATCTCTGACCCAACCATTGAACACCTCTGCCAAATTATTGGTAATATGGTCACATTTGATATCTAGATTGAATGCACACCTGTACCACTTGTATTTGTGATGTTTCTTCATCCAAGGCCACACATCTGGGTGAACTGTAAAAATATCAGCCATGATCTTCTCAAACTCTTCAGCTCTATATGCCCTTGCTGCAGGCCACATCTGTCCAAACGTGCCTCCATTCTAGTATTTGATGAAGTTTTGCATGAGATGCCAAAAACATTCCCTTTGATCAACAAATGGAAACACATTTTTTACGGAATTCCCTAATCCTTTACATGCATCACTGCATATGGCAATAAGAGGAAGGTCACCAATTCCCTTTTTCAATTGAGACAAAAACCTAGTCCAATTATCTTTAGTTTCCGAATCTATGAATCCAAATGCCACAAGATACATCCAGTTATGGCCATCTAATGCGGTAGCTGAAGCTAAATGACCGTTCCATCTACCATTAAGTGCAGTGGAATCCACACTAAGATATGGCCTACATCCTTTCTTGAATCCTTCAATGCATGGGCCAAGTGCATAAAAGAACCTATGAAAATATACTCTGTCTTCTTTTACTTCTGTTCTAATCTCCACTACACTTTCTGGTGACCTCTTCAATAGTTCTTCCTTCCAGTTATATAATAGGCCAAAACTCTCTGCCCACCCTCCATATACCTCTTTAAGAGCTCTCTCCCTTCCCTTCCAAATAGTGTCATAATGAACCACAACATTGTAATCATTTTGTAGCTTTGTTTGCAGCTCTTTAGTACCCAGATGGGGAGTGCTTCTAAGGATGCGTACAGCTTTGTCTGCAACCCATGCCTGAGATGGTGTTATAGTCTTGATTCTGCTGCTTGACGTGCATTTGTGTGTATCTAATAAGCATGTAACCTGCATAAAAAAATCGATGCAGCCTATATTTTAGCTATCAGTACAAAAGAAGTACAACTTATGTGCTAGAATAGTGTTAGCTTCAACAGAATAAAAAACAATGTCACCTTGATAGTTTTGTTATCACTCTGTCTACTCCCAATAATATGCCAAGGACAATTAACGCTTTTACAGTACCCTCTAAACTTAGACTTATAAGATTTCTCAGTGCCCAGCTCGAACTCCTCATTGATAGCGTACTGTCTAAGAGCCAACCTGAACTCATTCATCGATGGGTATAAAGTATTAATTTTCATGGTGAGATGATCGTTGTCATGTGATATGAAGACCTCAGCTGGTATGACATCGCTCACAGGAATAGCAACACCATCCTTGCTGTCATTCATAACAACATTTGCTGCACCATCACCTCTGTTTTTCTTAGATTTGGCTTGCTGGGAAGCCTCTTTTGCATCCTGCTTATCTGTCTCATCCTCATCCCTTAAGCCCAGTAGCACATACAACTGATCGTCACTCATCACTTCTATCCTCCCTTCATCATTTTGGCTTTTTTGTATCTGTATATTTTTTTAATTAACATTCACAACTAAAGCTATTTTTTGCATGCTCAGATCAGCCTCAGAATTCACTGGCGCATTAGTACTATTGTCCAACATTATCATACTAGAATGATTATAAATAGAAGCACTACTCACGAGCCCGTCATGCCTACTCGTGTGTTAGAAAAAGAGAGGAAAATCAAGTTAGAGTTCATTTTCGCATTCGATTCATGGCAACAAAATTCAAATCAAAATAACATAAAGCTATGCTATGTATATACCTGCAGCAGCCATCTTTGATGCCATAATCTATGGTACTCCCTGGTTAGTTCCTTTTCGGAACCATAAAAATCATTAGGCTACAAAATCACAAAATCATGGGGAAAACAATCAAGATCGAGTAAAAGCTAGCAAAGAAGATTAAAATGGAAGGTAAAATAAATTTCGAACCAGATTTGGTCACTGCCGTTGAGGATTGTCACCAGCGCCTAGCCTTGTTTTGTTCGTCGTCTGCTGGTCCCAAGGCGGGGAGAAGGATACTAAGCAGCACAGTCAATCTGGGTCGATCTGTGTTCAATTCAATAAAAAGGTATTTTGATTTTTTCACGTGACATGAGAAAAAGAAAAAATTAAGAAAGAGAAAAAAAAGGCAAAAATCAAAAAAATCAAAGTTACAATATAAACGATATTAATTTAGAGTGAACAACATAATAGATATCCAATAATCGAATGGAGACTCAAACTGTCAATCGTCTCCGTCCCACGGTGGTCTGTTACATCCCTCCCTCATCTCCTCCCCCTCCGCGACGGCAAATACACAACCATACTCTCCTCTCTTCCCTTTGTCCACTCCTCGATCGCCCGCCGCCTCCGCTTCTTCGATCCCCCTCCGATCCAATCTGGTACGTGCCTCGATCCGCCCGCCCGCCCGTCCATCCCCGCCCCCGCTCGATCGGATCAAGAATTCGTCCGCCCATCTGATCCTGGAACGCGGGACACGGGGGGAGTTTTTTTTTTCTTTTCTTTTCTTTTTTGCGTAGTTCTCGATTCGTTTCGGGCGTCTGGATTCTGACCGTACCGCTTTCTGAATTTTCCAGGATTTTCCGTTGATTTAGTTCGTTCCCGGGAATAAGATCAGTCCAGTCCGTTCTGCGGATAAATTCCTTCGAATTCGTTGGGTGTCCTGATGTCGGCTGCCGCGGCAAACTCGGTGCCCCCGTCGGGGTCGTCGCCGCAGGACAAGGCCGGCAGCCGGAATAAGCGCAAGTACCGCGCCGACCCGCCGTCCGGCGAGCTGGACCCGTTTGGGCTGGAGTATCCGATGACGGAGGACTACGTCGGCCTGGAATTCATGGCGACTGAGAAGGCCGCGATGGCGGCTGCGGCTGCGGCGGCGGCCGCCGGCGAGGGAGTCAACCTGGACATCCTCCAGAACGTATGTGGCAGCTGCAGCGGCTTCCACACGACGACGGAGGAGTTGCTGGAGAGCCAGAGGTACCTGAACTGGAGCGATCTGAACGAGGTTCAACTGGAGGAGGTCCTCGTCAAGAGCCTGGACGCCACCTTCGACAATGCTGTCAACTTGATCACGGCCATGGGATACTCACAGGATGTGGGGCGGGCCGCAGTGGTTCGGGCAGCTAGGCAGTATTGTTGGAAGGATGGGCTAGGTGGGCTTGGTGAGGCCGCGGTTGATGTGGTCAAGAATGAGGGGGACATGTTGCCAAGGTCGGGTGCCACCGTCGAGGACATGAGGAGGATTCAACGGGCTGTGCTTAATGGCTTGGCTGCTTTTGTCAGTGACGCGCAGCCGTTCTACTCCGCGGGGGAGGTGATGTTTTGCCTTCTCATGTCGGACATGAATGTAGCCCGCGCCTGTGCCATGGACGTCACTCAGGCTCCCCTCCCCGCTGTTGGTGCTCAAGTCATTGCCCAGCCAGCTGTGGGGAACTGTGAACCTGGAGCAAGTTCTGATGTATCAGTTTCTATTACCAACCCGCAGACTGGTGTTGTTTTCCGTGGGAAGCTTACTCCTATGCCACCCAATTCTTTCAATCCTCTAGCTATCAGAGCTGATTCATCCACAGTGCCTGCATCATCAAATTTATCAAGCAGCAAACCTTCTGTCTCAGGAAATATGCCGTGTGTCATTTCAAATATGAAGCCTAAGGAACATACAGCTGCTGTGCCAGATCGTTCAGAGGGTCAGCCATTTGTTGCTGCGGCTACACATTCGTCCAAGGATGATAAGCCATTCGCAAGTAAGAGGGGGAGCTCTAAGAGGGATTCCTCACACCGGCAAAAATTGATGAGCTTTGATAAGAGTTCTCGAGCAATGGGCTCTAAAGGATCTCTTAGGTCTGCCAAACATAGCTCTTTGGGTAGTGCAGCACTAGACAGGAAGTCCAGGCAGTTTACAGATTCTTCCACCAATAGTGTGAAGGGCTCATTGAAAGTAGGCAAAGGTTTTTCTGCAGTCATGAAGGGGTCAGAACTATCTGTAGACCTTTCTTTTTCTTCTGCGGCTTCCTCAACTCCATCATTTGACACCAACAAAGCAACCGGCTCTAATCCAGTACCAGCTACTAACACAGATCTCTCATTGTCATTATCGTCCTCAAGCAATGTTTCTGTTCCATCTCCGGATCAGAGCTCCACTGTTGAGGATAAGGACCCTAGCAGCAAAATTAACTTCTCATATGATGAGGATCAGAAAGTCTGGGTCCCACGGGAAAGAAAAGATGAGATTGTCTTGATTCTTGTTCAGAGGCAGAAACAGATGCAGGCACTTATGCAGGACTGGACAGACTGGGCTCAGGAGAAGGTGATGCAGGTTGCTCGCCGTCTTGCAAAAGAAAAGGAAGAGCTTCAGTCACTTCGCAAAGAGAAAGAAGAGTCAAACCGTCTCCAAGAAGAGAAGCATACTTTGGAGGAGAGCACTAGGAAGAAGCTTTTAGAGATGGAGTCTGCAATATCAAGGGCTAATGCACAGCTAGAAAAGGCAAATGCTTCAGCTCGCAGGCGCGATGTTGAGAATGCACAACTAAGGATACAGCTGGAAGCTGCAAAGAGGCATGCGGTTGAATCCGCATCAAAACTTGTGGAGCTGTCAAAGAAAGATGAGAAAACTCTTAAAAGATCTCAGTATTGGGAATCTGAGAGAGCTGGATTGCAAGATGAGCTTGCAGCTGAAAATACCAAATTATCTGGTGTCCTTCAACAACTTCAGCATGCTAAAGAGAAGAAGGAGCAATTGCAGGTTATTACTTTTCTTGTGTTTACTTATTCATAATCTTCATGTATCTCCTCCCAAAACAAAGATACATAGCTCTCCTGAATAATCTTCATGTATAAGTTAGCAATATCTCATGAAAAACACATAGAGGCTTAAATCTCATGTCTCAGGATCAATCATTAATTCATGTAGTTCTTGTTTTTATGCGAAAAATAGCTTTATGCTTTTTTATCAGAAATATTTTGATGTAGTTGTTGCCTCTTAATTTATTGTATAGAATAGTTCCTTTACTTCCTAGACAGAGGGGCATCTTACTTTTTCCATGCTGTGTGCTTCACTGCTTCCTATTCTTATGCAACTCCAGACTCCATATATGTCATGGTCGATTTAATAATAGGCTTTTCTGCATCTTTCTTTTATATAAATTGCATGAACACTCCTTGGCATCACAACTTTGTTCAGTTATTTTGAGGTGTCATTTTGTTAAGAATTGAGGAATAATATTGTTCATGTGTAGCTTCTGAAAGCTTTGATTGATTCATGTCATGTAATTAATGCCTTTCTTCGTTTTACCATTTATGTGCTTATTGAGTTCATGTCAACGCTGCATAAGCTTCATCCGGGCTTCATCTAATTTCTGATAAGCTGTTCACTCAAAAGGAAAATCATGCCATGTTGACTGTACACCTGATGTTTGTTGAATTGAACCAATAAGACTATCAGCTGTGGAAGTCTAGCAGCTAATATGTGTATATCCTTGCCATTTATATGATTACTTTCTTTTTTCAACTTTACTTCTTCTACTTTACTGTCTCTACTTTCCTTAATTTCCTTGCTTTCAACTTTACTTCTTCTACTTTACTGTCTCTACTTTGTTTAATTTCCTTGCTCTGTAATAATTGTAGGCAAGGGCGAAACAGGAAGAGACCGCGAAGACTGAGGCAATTGCATGTGTAACCTCAGAGAGGAAAGAGAGGGAACATATTGAAATGCTGTTGAGGTCAGAAGAGAATTTGTTGCATCTAAGCGCTGAGAATGATATGCAAAGATACAAGAGTGAGGTTCGTGCCCTTGAGCAGCAGATTTCACAGCTGAGAATTTTATTGAACCCTGGAAAGGTTGCTGCTCCCAAGTGGGGAACAGACAACAAAAGCTATGTGTTGCGTCTTTCTGAAGGGAGAAAGAGCAGCGACGCTCCAATTTTGGCACAGCAAGATTCCAGTTTTGATGATATTCAGCGTGACCGGGAGTGCGTCATGTGCTTGAGTGAGGAGATGTCTGTCGTCTTCCTCCCTTGCGCCCACCAGGTTGTGTGCGGAAAATGCAACGACCTGCATGAGAAGCAAGGAATGAAGGACTGCCCTTCGTGCCGGACCCCCATTCAGCGAAGGGTGTGCGCCCGCTCCGTGGGCTCCTAGAGTTCACATATACCTTTTTTTTGTTTTCCGTTTTGGTTTACCTTGGATTGGTCTTCTTGAATTGATGGAGAGAAACTGGAGAGAATAATGGGTCGACCGAGTGAGTGGTTGATCCATGACAATAATATACATCACCGAATATCATATGGTATCCATGGATAATGGATTGTGGGTTGGTTATTATGGATACACCATTTTTCTTTCTGTATGATGCTTGCTTGTTTCTTGCTGCACACTAACCCTTTCTTCTCAGGCAAATGGATCTGTGTAATGGTGGCGCTTGTTTGACCCTAGTTTTGATGCAGCAGTTTAATCTATCTCTGTTGCCTTCTGCTTAATCCATGTTGCATTGAGCTAGGTTTTGCATGGAATGTATGTCAGGGACAGTGCATAACCTAAACATAGTAGTTGACTGGAGTGGAGAGCGTCATTCTCTGAACCTGCTTGCTGTTTGGTTGCCATACATACTCCACACTTCATTCGCAATGCACCGCTGCAGACATTTTTAAGACTAGCAGTGCTCAGCTTGGGTCGTATGTTAAAGGCCAACCTGTGGAGTGGGTATATTTCGATGCATGCCAATGTGAGTCTGCCAAACTTCAGCCCTGTTTGGTAGGCTTTGACTCTTCTAAAAAGATTCTGTCTCTGATTTATTTGAAAAAAAAGCTTTATGACTCTGGCTTTGACTCTTTAAAAAATATTTAGTAGAACAGTTTTTTTAGGTTTTTCTATATCGTAAGAGTAGTTTATAAAGAAAAATGTCACGTGGACGAAAAAGTCACAGCGAAGCTATATTTTTGTAGCTTCTAGTTTTATCTTCGGTTTTTTTCTAAAAAGAAGGAGAAAAAGTTTTTTTAAATTATTTTTAATATAATGTTAGTTAAAGCCAATCGGAAAACCAATAAAAAAAAAACTCTACCAAATGAGGCCTTCGCCTCGCCCACGTACGCCAAGGTTGATTTGGTGTCTGTTTGGATTAGCGTTGGTGCTCTTTCAAAGTTTGGCGAGCTCATGTTTTAATGCGGCAGGGTAGTTCATACGTGTGCCCCGGCGCGAGTGAGACACTGGTGCCTGGTGCCGTGCATTCGGTCGGAATCCAAACAACCCCTTGATCTTTCTGGCTGGGCTTGTCAGTTTTAGGATGTCCGCTCGACTAGCAGTGCTCTTGTCAGTTTTAGGATGTCCGCTCGACTAGCAGTGCTCACTACTCAGCTTGGATCCCGCATGCTCGTGTCTAAGCTCGGTTCGGGCTCGTTTGGTTTCACGGGATTAGAGGGGGAATGGATGGATTAAAATACATTGTTCTCTTTTTAAGATTTGATTCCCTTATTCCAATACAAATTTACAATTTAAATAAAAAATAGTGGTATATTATTACTTTTTCCGTCCTAAAATAAGTTTTATTTTAGATTTTTAAATTTTTTTCTTTGACTATTTGTCTTATTAAAAAAATTAAAAAAATATTTATTTTATTGTGAACCGATTTATTATTAGAAATACTTTAAATTTGACTTGTTTTATTTTTTGTATTTTCAAAAAAAATTTAAATAAAACGAATGGTTAAGCGTCAATTTTAAAAAGTAAAAAATGACACTTATTTTGAGACGAAAGCAAATTAATTATTAAAAAAATATAAAAAATTACTCATGATATCCGATTGAGTACTCGAGCACTGGAGGTTGCCTACGGTCGCATGTGGTGGCCGGTGGTGAAATCGTTGAGCCAAACAACCTTGTGAGTTGCGGCCAGATAGTTAGACGAGAGAGAAGGGCAGCGGGGAGATATCTCAATTTCGTTGCCATGTCGGATGAAGGAGCCAGGGAAAGCTACCGTTTTGCGGCTCCTTCTTAAAAAAAAAAAAAAAAAAGAAAACGGCTCCTTCCAAAACCGTTTAGTATGTATGCAGTTAAGCTGTGAAGAAGTCTTACTAAACAGAGTTTTAATAGTTTATTATTAGTTATAACATTTGATTTTTTTTAGATGTTTGTGCTGCAGCCGTAAGAACTATAGGTAATAATAGTAATGATAACACAAACAAACATGCCCAACATGTTTGGCACTGCTGGTATTTCGGTGCGGTCAAAATTCGCAACGACGTTTTGAATCTCATGTATATTGCCGTGATTACGAATTGTATGAACCCGTTCTGTTAATTGATCACAAAAACTGTGAAGTTCTAGGACCCACACGTCGGTGAAACGCGAAGTGCCGCTCCTCGTCGAGGTCGGCGTCCAGCGACACCACATCACCGCGGAGAGCGTGGTGGTGGTGGTCCGCAACGCTCCGCCGTTCTGGTACCCTGGTGCGGAGCAGCGATGGTGTTCGGCGTGGCGGAGGTGGTAGTCGTTGGCCGTCACGACGGCAGCGCCTTCGGCAGCCACGGCACCACCTGGCACCTCCGCTCCCGGCACTTCACATACTCTCTCTATTTTTAAGTTAATGTTGTTGTTGATTGCAAAAATTAATTTTGATAACTTATTTTATTTAAATTTTTTTAATAAATATTATATATTTTGTTATAATTTAATTTATTATTATAGTTATATAAATAACAACTTCAAATTTTAAATATTTTAACAAATTTTTAAATAAAACAAGTGATCAAATTAATTTTTAAATCAATACGACATCAATTTAATAACAGTATATCGCTTACACTGGCCCGCTTGCACTGGCCCGCGCGTATCTCAAGCCTCAAGGTAAGCCAAGCCCCGTTGCGGGCGCTCTGTACTTCTTTATTAGTCATAAATTTTTTTTTATTTTTTATTAGACATTTAAAATTTTGAATTTTTTATTAATCATTAATATTAACTTTCTTCTTTTATTCGTCACTTTTATACATCTAAATGCTTGAAAAGACTTGTTTGCCCTTTAATCATTTTTTTATTAAGTTTTCTCATTACTTATTTCAGTTAATGTTTTAAAAATCAATTTTATCTCACAAATTTATATTATGGTCCACAAGTTTAAAAAGAAATAAAATAATTCAGATTAAATTTAAAAACTTGAATTGTAAGTAAATTTTTTCCTTGTGAAATTTTAGATGCCCAAAAACTAAATAACATCCACTAAAATGATTAATGACAAATTTAAGACAAATTAAAAAATGGGTAAAAACGTTTTTTTCAAATTTTAGATGAATAAAAAAAATTAACATTAGTAGTTGATAAAAAAATTCAAAATTTTGAGTCGCTGATATAAAGCTACATATTTTTTGGAGAGTGCTGGGCGCAGCTCTGGTCGCTATTGGAGAGTGCTGGCTTGCATTGTAGGATGGTGAGGCTAGGTACATCGTCGCAACATTGAGGTCGGCACTCGGCAGCGAAGCAGGGACGGGGAGTGTCGAGGGCAAGAGGGCCCTGACGCCATCGTCCATGGCTGGAGAGATTGTTTTTGGCACTGGCGGAGGAGGGTTCCAAAAGATTCCCATTGACTTTCTCTAAAACAAATTATGAGGGAAATGTATAAAAAATCTTCTCTAACAACTTTTCTAAATACCTCTTTACTTTTGAGTATTCCTAAAAATTTTCTTATTTTGAAGTAGATTTGGGAAATTTTTTGAGCCTCCAATTCTATCTTTCATGCAACTAACCGTGAGATTGGTTATTCACTTGGCTCAAAGTTAAACTATTATTTAAAAAAGTTATTGAAGAAGATGATTAAAATAGATCTCAAATTTTTTGCTAACCCCTAAAAGATAATTTATGAGATGATTTTTAAGAGAATTGTTGAAAATGCTCTAAGAGCTTGCGGAGGTGGATGACGAGGGGGGGGGGGGGGCACCACCGTGATACGATGATGAAATTGGTAATTGATTTTTTAGAAAACTGTTGGAACAACTCAAGTTATCATCTTTGAATATTCCTACATGAGACTACTTTTGGATTTTTTTTTTGAATCTACTTTTTTTTTCCTAGTATTAAATATTTGTTATTCCATAGGAGACCTAATGCTCCACGGATATCACAAAAAGATTTCAAGCCTCCTGCATTGTGTGCTACACAAAGGTAGAGTCAACTATTGATTTTTATTTTATTTAAAAGCTAATACCAATGTTACTTTTGGCTCTACAGTAATGATTAATGGCACCGAACGCCAACAAATAAATACTCCCTCCTGGTGTTCAAAATGACCTCATTTTCCATAAAAATATTTATTAAAGTCACATCTATACTATAGCAAAAAAAATATGTATACTAAGACAAATCTAGTCATAGGACTCACATTTATAAAACTAACAAATTAAAAACAATTTGTAATTTCTATATATTATTAATGTTTGACCAAAACATTGTACAAAACGACCATTTATAATTTATACTAGAGTATATACTAGAACCCAACATTAGTTAGCGATGCTAACGTGGTATGTTTTGGTCTTTTTTAATTTAAGTCAAAATTTAATTAAAGTCAGTCCAATATTTTTTTATCTCAGCTCTTGACTCGGTTAAGAAGAATTTAGAAGGGGCTACGATTGAGCAAAGAAGTTGCCATTTATTCTGTCACCCTGGCTCAGAATGTATAATCCCACAAGATGGACTATTTCAGAAAAAGTTGGATACCAACCAAAACCACTTTTTCGGAGTGATCCGGTGCAGTGCAGTACCTACTGGCAAGTTGGAGACTGCACCAGATCTCATCCGCCCAATAGAGCAGCGAACCGCCCAGATGAATCACTACAGTAAATAACGGGAGCGGTTCAGAGTTTTACCCTTGGATTTGGATCGAATGCTGCAGCTACAGCTGCCTAAGTTGTAGAGTAGTTGAAACTGGATCTTAGTGGCCTCTTTTTCTATGCAATATACTATATCTCACAGTAAAAAATGTTGAAATTTGAACAAATGATGTTGTCCTGACGGTAAATAAACAATAAGAAGTACTTGTTTCTTCTAAGAAAAAAGTCTGCATGTACTGCTCTTAAAGTCAAAAAGAAAAAAGAAAACTTGTATGGAACTTGTACTCTCTCTGTATTTATAATTCTAAGTCATTTTGAACTTTGCTTTGGTCACACATTAGGAATATAAATTATAAATAAATTTTAAGTTGTTAAGTTTGAAAAAATGAAAATCATATGACTAGATTTCTCTTAAAAAGTAGAGTAAATTCCAGAAAACTAAAAGTACTTTGGGCTACATCAGTTTTATGAGACTCATATAGCCAGTATGTAATCAGTACTGTTCAAACTTGCTCAATAAGACTGACAATGGTATGGTCTTTAATCGACACAGACAGTGCTACGGCACACAGGACTCTCTGTTGCCAACCTATACTTTCCTGTCTGGTCTTAACTTATTATTTCTTGTAATCTTATAACCAGCCTCAACCTTTTAGGTTCTTATAAAATCAAATCATGTGATACCTTTGCACCAGAGATAAAACCTATAGCTCTCACGAGTAAAGTTACTAATCACTCGACTTCTACCGTTAATTAAAACTCATAGCCTAGCTCTGTATCGTGATACCTGTACCAAGGATACTTTCATAGGTTGAGGGTACTATTATGCAATCTAAGTATCAATCAACTCCTAAAAACCTAATGCATATTACTTAAATCATATACTATATAGTGATAAAATATAAAACAGTTAAAAATAAAGTTAATACAGCGGGGCTTACCTGAGCTTCGCTCAAAGTTAGAATCTTCGACAAACGAAACATCGTTGAACTCTTCCTCGGCAACTTCGGGTCTTAGACATGAAATGATATGCAAAGAATTGAATTATGCTATTTTTTAAAAAAAGTCAAAGATTCAAATTTAAATCCCATGCGATGATAGTCTTTTATAAAATAAAAGTGACCGGGCATTTTAGTTCTAAAATCCATTTAAAATAGTTTTCATAAAAATAAAGTATAATTTGAGTCTTTCAATAATAACAGGGAGATTATAACTAATTTTTGACAAATTTTCAGAATTTATTGAAATCAAATGAATTTATAATGAATTAAACACCATTTAAACACAATAAATCATTTATAAATTTATTTTTGCTGAAAATAAATATGAAACTTTGCAGAACAAGAAAGTTGGACTAAATAATTAGAAAAGTAAATTCTTTCAAATTTAATAATGCCAAGGAAGAATGATAATGCATTAATGATTTATTTTGTGATTTGATTTAAATAAATTATTTTCATGCATAAAATGAAAATTTGTTAGGTTCAGAATATAGTTCTAGATAAGAGGATCATAACAAAATTTATTTCACAATTTTCTGAGTTAGGATGAATTTTCTACGAATTTTACAACTTGAAAGCATTTTCTAACAATTAAATAAATCATTTCACAAAATAATAAAAATCCCAGCCTGTTGGGCCTGGCCTCTCCATTTGGGCCGCAGGGTAACTGGCCCACTTAGAGACGGCCACACGGGGCTACAGGGTGGCCGCAACGGCTCTGGGCGGTGTCCATAGAAAATCCGAGCGAGGCGGACTTGGCCCCAGGCGGCCATGGCGCGGTGGCCGGCCTGCCGGCGGCGCTAGCCGGTGTTGGCTTTTCCGGCGGCTGCTCACAGAACCGAGGGTACCAAAACGACGATCTCAGCAAGGAGAGCACGACGGGGTGGTCGCTTCAGTGAGACCCTCACCGGAGATATGCCGTCGACGAGCGGCGGCATCGGGAGAGCTTCGGCGATGTAGCAGCTGCATTGTGGTCGACGAAAAACGAGGACTCTTGGTGCTACAGCTTCACTGAGTTGTGAAGAAGGTCAGCACGGGTGTTGACGGCATGGAAACTGGCCGGAGGAGGGGCGCCATCGGCGGGGTGACGGGGTTCAGGCGGCCGGTGGCGGTCGACCTCGAAATTTTTGCAAATCCGACCACGATTCCTTCAAAAGAATGGTTTAAGAGCTGCGCCAGTCAAGGGGGAGCTTGAACCAGAAGGACTTGAGGAACTCTCACCCAAAATCCGCGAATCGGGACGAAGAACAATGGTGGCCGGCAGCGTCGTGATTTGGGGAAAAATTGAAATTGGCGCGGTACTTAGCGGGGAAGGGAAAATGGGCGCATCCACGAGCTGGAGTGAGGTATGGTGCGGCTGTCCGACCAAGGAAGAGGAGCCGGGGCGGCTCGGTTGGGGTTCTCCATGACGGCGCTCTGAGAGGCGACGGAGGATGGCGCGCGAGGGAGTGAGAGAGGAAGAGAGAAAGAGGGATTTCGGTCGGGGAAGTGACCCAGCTCGCGCAGTTACTTCCGGGGACACGTCAAGGAGCGTGTAGAATCCATGCACGGAAGCGCCAAAGAGGTCAGCGGCACCTGTCCTGCGCGCTGGCAGCTGGAGGTTGGGGAAAGGCGGTGCAAGACTGACAGGCGGGACCTGCAGTCTTTTTTCCAATTTTCTGATTTTTGTGACTTTCTGCGCAGCATTTTGTTTTTGATCCAGAAACAATACTTCCCAAGCTCTGATAAAAATGAAATTTTGCAGGGTGGTAGAACTTTTCGAGAGGAAAAACTTTTATTTTGCGCCCAAGTTCAAATTCCTAATAAATTTTATTCTATAAAATTTTGAAAACAGGTAATCATTTAAAGGAGAAAAATTCATTTGGGCCTTTTGCCTTTTGAATAAAATTTTACAAAAATTTCTAAAATTCAATTCTTTGAAATATTTTTAATACAATAATTTTAGTTCACAATATTGCTTTAAAAATTTTTGAACTCATATTTGAAATTTGAATTCTAATTGAAGTCGGAAATTTGTTTGAATTGTTTTAGAGCTCGGTTCCAAAAATTTGAATTTGACAACGTTTCTTGTTTAATCAAAACACGAAGTGTTATAGACCGCGGCCACCAAGTCTTAGTCCATGTGGTCCGCGCGTCGCCGTCTTGTCGATCCTCAGTCGTCCTCGTCCAGGAGGGCGTTGACCGACCCCGCGTCGTCCCTGTCTGTCGACCCTGCCATCCCCTTCGGCCTTGCGTCGTTACGTGCCTCGTCGACCGCGCGATGTCCTCGTCTTGGCCCACATCGCCCGTCCACGAGCCGAGCTGCAGCCTTCCCTGACCTGAAATTGTCTTCGCTATCTTCAGCGCCATTCATCTTCAAGCTCGAGGTCGCCTGGTCCCACGAGCCGCCTTCCCCGGTCGCCTCTGTTCCAACGTCACCCATCCCGGTGCGTCGTCCCCACGCTGTGGCCCTGTGCTGTGTCGTCCAGCGCCCCATCTTGTCCCCGCGTCATCCTCACCGACTCGCCCGTCTGTGGGCAGCCACATCGTCATCGTTCGCGTCATCTCCCGTCTCGTCTTCATCCTAGCTCCGTCCTAGGCGGCTGTGTTCATCCCCGCGTTGTCCCCAACCTGTCCCGTTTGTCATCTCTGTCGACCAGCCACCCTACGTTTCAGGTCCTCGGTGAGCTCTCTACCATTCTGTGCATTGTCTCTTGTGGTGCTGATCTCATCCAGTTTCGTTCAGGTGAAGAACGACTAGAGGAGTTCTACTGCTGCTGTCGTTAAGTTCCTCATGTTGGCCGAGCCCTTTTGGTGGGTAAGCCTAGCACGTCGCCGTTTTCTATTTATTCCTTGTATGTTTGTTCCTAGGTTTGTTGTTGCCCCGCTGTGTTTGTTGATCGTTTCTTGTTGCTGTGTTTGTAAGGCAGTTGGTGATCGTATCAGTGATGCTGGAGCTTCAGAGCAGTAGGGGGCGAGCACTCAGGTTGTGGCCGGAACACCTTGCGGGGTGTTGGTGTCCACCTTGGTGCTGGTTCTCCCCGTTTGCTCGGTTGTCTTCCTGTGAGCTTACTTCGTCCCTGTCTCTTCCTTCGTCATTGTTTCTGTTGGTTGGGCTTTGAACCCTATCTGTGCCAGGAGGACCAATCGTCGGAGCGTGAACACATCTTGGTTGCCAGGCCGCCACGCAGCCGAAGGTTGTCATCGGAGGCAGTAGGTGTAATCGTCGAGGTGAAGCTGCCACCGTCGTCATTGTCGCCATCGCTGCCATTTCTTTGGTGAGACCGTGTTTCCTATCTTCTTTTCCTTGTCCTATTGGTCTGCTGTGTTGAGAATAAGACAATGATTGGCCTGTATTCCCGCAGCTTCTCTTCAATCCTTGCTCAAGTCTCGTTGAGCATCTTTGTTTCTTTGTTCAGTTTCTCATTGTTTCAATTTGATCTGTGAGTGCTGAATCCTCTATCTCTTTCCTTCATTGGTCGGTTTTGCATTGAGCCACCACTTCGAGCGCAGGTTCAACAATCCACGTCGTCATTCCCATGCCATCAATGTCGTCGGCTCTTCGTTGAACCATGCCGTGGTGAGCTCTGTTCTCTTATCCCTACGCCTTTGCGGTCGCTTAGCAAGGTTCATGACTCATGGCTGCGAGTTGGTGCTGTAGTCTAAGTTTACCATTGTGTGCAGGGATCGTTCCACCTCTAGGCCAAGGTAAAGCGGAGTCGGCTGTGACCAAACCCAAGTTTGGGGTCGTTCAGTCATGTCGAGTTCTGGATCCGCTTCCGCCTTTGGTCGTCATCCCTGCGGTCTTGCTTCAACCTTGGCTCAAGTTTTGGTGAGCACTTCTGCCCCTTTGTTCCCATTCCCGTTGGTTAGGTCGATCTGTAGCTCGTGTGGTGTCCAGTTCGGTTTCAGGGCAAAGACACGTTGAATCAGCTGTGCCCAAGCTCCAGATCGTCTCTTGTGGACCGATCTAATGAGCTCTGGAATCCGATTCAGTTTTGGGGCAGGGACATGCCAGTTCGGCTGTGTCCAGACCCCAAATTGTGTTT
The DNA here is from genome assembly GCA_001602315.1 of Zoysia pacifica. Classification (NCBI taxonomy): domain Eukaryota; kingdom Viridiplantae; phylum Streptophyta; class Magnoliopsida; order Poales; family Poaceae; genus Zoysia; species Zoysia pacifica. Next base: position 20,300 of record BCLH01001058.1, on the reverse strand, counting down.
TACCAGCTAATCTGTGATCTGCTGTGATCAGTTTTGGGTCTGGGACACACGGGTTCGGCTGTGTCCCAGCTCCGGTTTTGTCATTGTCAGGTAATCTGTGGGTATTTGGTTGGTGCGACAGCAATCGGCCTAGTTTTAGGTCGTGGTCACACAGGTTCGTCCGTGATCGAGCTCTGTTTTGTGAGCTATTGGGCGAGCTGTGACCGTGTTGTGGGTCACGCAACCGGTGTCGTGTCCAGGCCTTCGAACACGCATCGACGGTCCGGCTGTGACCCAGCTCTGGGTCACGTGGCCGTGATAATGTTCAAGCCCCAGTTTGTCCTCTAGTCGTGCAACCGGTGACCATCCCGTGGGTCACGCGGCAAGCACTGTGTCCAAACCCTTGGACATGTGTCCACAATCCGGCGGTGACCCATCTCGTGGTCACGTGGCTATGACCGTGACCGAGCCTCTGTTCACGTGCAATTGAGTTGAGTGGTAATCAGTGTCGGGTCAAGTGCCGATTATTGTGTCCCAACCCCAAGTCACGCGTAGTTGATCAACGGATGATCAGAGTCTAGGACACGTCGTTGTGATCGTGTCCTAACTATACATCACTCACGATTGAGTCAGTTGGTGATCCAGCCTCGGGACATGTTGCTGTGACTGTGTCCCAGCCCCAAATCCTTCCTGTTCGGGCCAACGTGTGACCGGAGTCCTGGACACGTGCCGTCTACCATGTTCGGACCTCGAATCTCACGCGTTCGGCCCAGCTCGTGTTTTTCACCTGGGACAAGATCGGGAGACCGTGTCCTGGTGACAGTTCTTGTATGATCCATGTATCCGTTTGTAGAGTCCGTCCTATTAATTGTTGAGTCGTCCTTTTTAGTCTCTCACCCGTTTTTCATGCTGTTTGTCCAGCTGGAGATGTTGCTGAGTCTTGAACACCGTTCTACACGAGGAACTAGATCTCGGATGGGATCTCGACTTACAAGGCAAGCCGCGCTCCTTGACCAAACTTTGATCCTAGTTTTTAAACTGTATGTTCTGTTTGAAATCATAATTTGCATGCCAACTGTTTTAAAATATGCTAGCAACATTCCTAAGATGTGCCTATTTATTATTTCACATATTATGAACCATAGGATTGCTTAGTACTACTACTTTACTTTTATGCTTAGCCATGCTTAGTTGCATATGTTTATGATACTTCACACTTATCACTATAAAAATAGAATTTGTGTTAAATGCTTTCGAACTGTGATTCAAATGTGTGAGTTTTGCAAATAACTCTATACAAACTATTTAGCGAGGGCAGGCTGGAGTTTGAGGTGCTGGGGGACTCTTGAGAAGTCTCTTTGGGCGTACATATTGCGGGTACACGTAAAGTTCTGGCTTCGACCTTTTAAGAGGTTTGTTAGTTGTTGGAGTTGAGATTGGAGAGAGAGCCTGCCTCGACAATTAAGGACCAAGTCCTTCAAGCTTCGTACCCTAAGTAGCCAACCATACACACCACGTTACCTTATATGGACAGAGGCTTGATCTTGAAGCTTGCCGAGACTGGTTGTTAACCCGTGGGTTGACGGTGTTGTGTTAGTGTAGTGTCGAGTTATGATTCTCCATACGAGATCGAGATACCCCACCCGATCAGTGGTAGGCTCCTCATAGCCAATTAAAGCTTGTGGATGGGTCTTGTGTGTTCGTTGGGACTACGACGGTGGTTTTCGACGGCACTTCTTGTGGGTCCAAGTGCATACACTCTGTAGAGTTACAGTCAATGCGCATTGTCACGTCCTTTAGAAGGACATTGCCTGAGACGTACTCCTTGTTAAGTAGTTTTGTTTTTTTCTCTCTGCCTCTGTTTTGAAATGTTTTGGACTCCGGCCTTTAAGCTGTGGCCGGGTGTAAAAATTACACCGGCATTTAAAATGAACCCCCATTCGAGATAACAGAGATCTTTGCGGGGCAAGATAATAAAATTAGACTGTTTAAAAAATAAAACTTCTTCCATCTTTAAAATAAAATGTTTAAACTTGTATTTAGCATTTGAGCCAGCTTTCACCCTTGAAACTATCCCTTGCATGCATACATTATTGTTAGGTAACACGCGGTTTGCTGAGTATTCACATACTCACGGCTTTTCATGCCCTTCTTTTTTAGAGGTCAGCGGGAAGATCTTTTTTGTCTGCTTCTCAGCTGTGGTTTGACATTTGCTCCTGCACTCGAGTTGCCTGTGAAGGAAGAGGTTTGTCTTGGTGTTTGCTCCCGCCCGTTGTCTCCGCTGCTGTTTCAGTACCTAATTTCTCGGTAGCCTTGTTCCACCTTTAGATGTTCAGTAAGTTTTAAGTATGATCTTGTTAAGTATTGTTCCTTGATTGCTCACTTATGATAAACGTGCTTGTCAACCTCCTGAGATTGGCGAAAGTACGTAAGATCGAGTCTTATCGAAAGGTAAGAAAACCTAGTCGTTACAGAAGTGCTCATCTGTTGGATTTGTAAGAGGTGTATCTATCAGATTTGAAAAAAAATGATAACCATGGATGCATTTTTTTGTGTGCACATAGTCTAACCTATCTCTGTTAAGGATATTTTACCGTGTATACGTGAAAAAAAAGAATAAGTCCTATTGACCTCTCTCAACTACCGTGGTCGTTCAATTTTTGTCCCTCATCCAGAATACCAGATTTTTTGACTCCCTCAACTTTTTAACCCGTTTATTTTTTCTCCTGAGGAGTTTCGAAGGCGGTTTGTCCTACATGGCAGGGTGACGTGGACTGCTGACATGGCACAACAGCTGACGTGGACACCTTATTTGGCCTGGTTTTATTCTAAAGTAGAAAACAAATACTTCACGACCTCAAAAAATAATAAAACATCGCAGAGCTTTAAATCATTTTACAGGGAACAAAAAATTTTTGGACCAATTTAAAATTCAAATCATATTTTATTTTAATTTTTTAAAAAGAGAAATAACCATAAAAAATAATCTAAACCTTTGAAATCAGTGGATAATTTTTTTAATTCATATAATTCTAAGTATTTTTATTGTTTCACATCCATTTTCTTTAGAAATCTATAAATTTCACATTTTGAACTTGAATTCAAATTCAAAATTCAGACAGGAGATGAGTTAGTGTCTCATTATAAATCTATCTTCCAAATTTTATATAAATAAATCTGTTTCAAATTTGGAGATAAGTCCAAAACAAACTTTGTTCCTAATGAAGAGATCTATCATCCTCCAAAGTTTCAAATTCATCTGAGTTTGAGAATTCAAGTTTTTGAGGCAAAATATATGGCTGCTGCTAAGTCACAGTCCCGTTATAAATCTGTTTTCCGAATTTTTTTTAAACAAATATGTTTTGAATTTGAAGATGAGTCCAAAATAAATGTTATTCTA
>BCLH01001058.1:0-13993 GCA_001602315.1 Zoysia pacifica | reverse complement strand
CCGCGTTGTTCACCAGCACGTCGATGTGGCCGCCGTATGCGCCGGCGACCTCCTCCACCACGCGCCGGCAGTGCTCCTCGTACCCGAGGTCCGCGGGCACGGCCATCGGGTCGTGTTTGGCCCCCGTGCGGGACTTGATGTCGCGCAGAGCTTGCAGCGTTTCGGCCGCGTCCTTGTCCTCCTGGCCCTTGACGTACGTGAACGCCACCGTCGCGCCCTCCAGCGCGAAGCACAGGCACACGGCGCGACCGATGCCGGAGTCGCCGCCGGTCACCAGCGCGACCTTGCCCTGGAGCTTGTTCGCGGACTTGTAGCTCCGGATGATGGACTCCGGGCGCGGGTCCATCGGGTGCTCCTGCCCCGGCTGGGAATCCTGCTGCTGCGGCGGGAACTGCTGCGACGACGCCATGGCTCTGACTCTCACCGACAGAGCTCTTCGACTCCGGCTGCCGGCGAAGGAACCGAACTTTCTTGCGGTCGGAAGAAGAGCCTTCCTTGGTCTCGACCCCGTGGAGATGAAGAGGAGTGGAGCTCGAGCTGACGATGATCTAGCGGCGACTATAAGAAAGTGGGCGCGCATGGCACGGTCAGTGGAGCGCGAGGTGGCGTCGAGGCACATATAAAGAAGCGAGCGAGGTAGGCAGGCGTGGCCGCGTGGACGAGAAAGGTAGGCGGACGTGGCGACGTCCTCGCAGCTGTCCAAGGCACGCGTAGGACTCGTGGCGCGTGGAACCGGCAGAAACGTATGCGTACGTGGCGTCCGCCGCTTAGAAGCGTAATGTAGAACTTTGAAAAGCTCGTTTAAAAGTTTAGGCACGTTTGTAACGCACGAATTTTACAAAAATTTTGTAAAAATTTTATGAGAATCAATTCAATTTTAAAATAAATGGAGAAATTAAAAATATTTCTCCATTTTTCAAATGGGGCCTAGTTGCTTGTAAAGAACTGAACTAAGTCTGTTCTATGACTAGTAGAAATTTCACATAAATTAATTAAATTTTATTGAATGACGTAAAAAATAAAAAAATTGTCTACTAAAAAAATTAAAAGTTAAAAAGCTCATGCATAGTTGTTTTTCTTTTTTAGTGTACAGACAAATATATTATCAAATACTTATCATTTTTATTTTCACTTTTTTTTCTTTTACTAATACTCTCTATTTATCTCTCTCATTTTACAGGTCTTTTGCAGAGCTTTCATCTTTTGATTCTCTTTGATTCTCTAAGATAAACTTTTAAAATCAAAACATAAAATCACACAGAATCAAAGAGAAGCTACTTTTTTCAGCTCTCAACCCTTTAACCCTTTAGTTTATTTAAAGAATCACGTTATAAAATTAGACAATAATCACTTTTTCTGAGAAACAACATTTGACAAAGCTTGTTAGATTTTGACTGATAATAAGGAGCTGAGAGCTTTGCTAAATAGGCCCTAATATTTTATGTAAGGTACTTTTTTAGTTCTTATTTCCATATAGAATGACAAATAAAGTGAAAGTGTGTATTATAAAAGTTAAAATCTAAATTCTATCAACTTTTTTCAATTAGTTATACCAGTCTAAGTTTTTTAAAAGCTCAAAAGCTACAATGCAAATAAATACTTTCTCTGTTTTTAAAATTAATGTCACAATTGAATTTTAGTTTCAACTTTGATCATTTGTCTTGTTCAAAAGTTTTTGATGAAAATTATATGTTTTGTTATAATTTGATTAATTATTAATGTTATTTGAATTACAACTTAAAATTTTATATTTAAACTAATTTTTTGAATAAATCGATGGTCGTCAATGGCTATAACAATTTAAAAACGGAGAGTATGTTTCAACTTGATATGAAGCTATAGGGACAGAGCTACACATCAATGTGGGAGAGTTCTAAAACATTTCTTAGTGTTGTTTCACACCGTTTAGTCCTCTATTCGGCGGGTTGTAGCGCGCCTCGCGCTTTTGTAAAACTCTTTCTCGTTATAATTTAATGTCGGATTATTTTGAGTCTTTCGAAAAAAAAAAACATTTCAGTGCTATCAGGTCTATATCCACCGCATTTGCACCTTTAGTTCGTGGTCATCGTGCATCCGCAAAGTTAGAATACAAAACCAAGCAATCGAAATTACAGTGTTGCATTCTCTCGATAATCTCTAGCTCGTTAACTGACTCTGGACCCCACTCCAGACCACAGCAATATTAGTTGGCCATGCGGGGCTGCTCGAGCACGTCACGGCAAGCTCGAGATCACGGTGGCGGCCAGCCGTGACGCTTCGAGGCGCTCGTCGGGACGGTTCGAGCTGGCCTGTAACGACCGAGTGGATCGATCGACTTCGAGCCCGTTCAAAACTGCTAACTACAACGTTTTTTTGCTGTATTTATTCTTTTAACAAATAGAATTTACAGTGACAAAAGTGCCGTGGGCCTGTGGGGTAACAAGATAGGGCCGCGGTATGCACTATGCAGAATGTTTACATGGGCCTCTGACTACTAATTGGGCCGATCCAAGTAATCTTCCCACCTCTCTCTCTCGCTACCAGGCAAGGCCCATACAGATCCAGTCGGCAACCACGCGGCCGTGTCCCGTGTTTAAACACTCCTCCGGTCCTAATAATTCCTTCCCCCGCGTGCAGCGTGAAACTCCACCTCCACCTCGCATTCCGCATTCCCCCGCCCTCGCTCGCCGGAGACGCCTCAACCGTCGCGGCGGCGGCCGATCGTCGCGCGCCCTTCCGCGCCGCTCGAGGTACGCCGCTTACCCACCCACGCTTCTCTGGAGGAAAATCTTCGCGTTTCTCGGTCCGCGGTTCTTGATTCTTGCATCGGTTACTTTTAGCACGCTATTACAATTTTGTGGAATTTAAAACATATTATTTTGGATCTACGTATTATTCTGCAAGACGCGGAGACACCTCAGCCTCAGCCGACGCGGCGGCGGTCGATCGCCGCGCGCCCTTCCGCGCCGCTCGAGGTACGCCACCTATCCACTCGCGTCGCTTCGGAGGAAAAACTTCGCGTTTCTCGGTCCGCGATTCTCGATTCTTGCTTCGGTTATCTTTAATCTGGATTGTCGCGGTATACGCGGCGGATGTTTCGCTTGTGTGACTGAACATCTCCCCTCGCGCGCCTGGTGAATCCCTCTAGGTCGGCGGGCGGGAGGAAATGGATCTGCTTCTTCCCTACAAGATTGGGGATGTCGCGGAGTGCAAGACCTACGAGGAAGGTTTCCGCGGCGCGTGGTTTCGCTGCAAGGTCAGGGTTCTCGCCGCTCTCTGTTTGTGTTCAGTCTTATCTGCATGTCGTAATCGTGGATGGTTTGCGCTTGATTTCAGTGACTCAGGGTTCAAGATAGTGGCATTATTTGGTTATACCTTGCAAAAAGTATTTATATGTGAATTAAAAAGATGAAATCGAATGTTTATGTCTTACAATGTCGATGTTTGAGCTACCATTCCTCAGAAATTGCATATGAATGCCGCGGAGTACTCTGTTGTTTTTTGTTTTCAGATCGAAGGCATGCGTGCCGCGGAGTCAGGACACCTCGAGTGCTACTTAGAGTACATCGACTATCCAGGAGAAAGTAATCAAATAAATTTTCATCTTAGCTCTTTTGTATTAAGCAATTCTTTTGGAGGTTGAATGAATGATCCAAATGCTGCTAGCCTAGCTGTTATATGGACATATATGGATATGTTTCCTTATTTTACAGTTTATCCAGTCATGATGATTTGGAGAATTACAAATGATGTCAAGCACTAAAACTCTTCCACATCTCATTGTTAAACTCTTAGTGTAATTTTAGGATATTGCACTGCAAGCATGTACGTGTATTCTTTTAGCTTTGTTAGGCCCCATTTATGTCAAACTGGATAATTTGGACACTGTTTTGATGGCGTTAATCTTGCGGTTACCTTATTATATATCTTTTTTTGTTTTTAAGTAATTTTTGAAAAAGAGTACTCTTTTAAAAACTAGGGACTCAACCCCTCCCTTATGAGAAATAAACTGTGACATGTTTAAATCTTTTGACCTATAATCATTTTCATGTCATGTTTCCTTATGAAATAGAATTTTATTTAGTTGGCTCCAAATTCTTCATGAAAACTTCCAGTCCAGATTGCCCCTTCACAATTCATTATTACTGTGGACTTCTAAACACATTGACTTTTTTACTTTCCATGCTGTTTCCTAACAGAGAAGGAATGGATTAGGGTTTTTCAGAAGAACCCAGCCTTCTCTAGACAACAATCCATTGATCATCAAATCATGATACGGCCTTCTTTTCCCCAGTGGTATTGGAAGGATCAAGTTCCTGAGCAGTTCCCTGATAATGAAGCCATAGCAGTTGTTTCTGAAACCTGGAAAGTAGGTGATATGGTTGATTGGCTGTCTGAAGGTTGTTATTGGTCTGCGAGAATTACTAAGTTACGCAATGAAGATATGGTCAAGGTAAGCATTAAATAATTTCCCCTTTCAGTAACAATTGAATTGCTTTGTATTCCCATCACCTGTGATGCATATAACTCAATGAAATCCTAAGCGGTAAATGTTAGCTAGACGTTGACCTAAAGTTTAGCATTTAAACGGCCTACATGGATTTAGGCAGCGTTTAAACAGGCTAAACATTTTTATACTGTAGCACATTATCAGCATAAGGATTAGATCCAATGGATGACATCCTACAAGGTGAAAATTATTCCAGGATTACTTTTATATTAGAATGAAAGCAAGTTCAAATTGGCACTGCAGGAGTAACTTCCCCTTAGGGATCTCTTCAGTTGCCTAGGAATTTAGAGGGATTGGAAGAGAATGAACAGGATTAAATCCTTACCTTGTTTGTAGGATTGAATCCTCCTCAATCCCTATCAAATCCAGGAATAACCGAGCAAGCCCAGAGGCGGCGGGTTCCAGGACCAGAACATCTGGTATGATAGTTATCCTTGAGGATGACCTGGACACAGCGGCACCTAGGTGGCTGCGGCGCTGATTAGCAGAGAAAGGAAAATCAGCGGAGCCTAGGTGGTGACTGAGCTGGGTGGCGGTGGGGATGAGGAGCAGAGAAAGAAATGTGTTCGCCCTTGCCAAAACTAGAGCCCGGACTAAATACTGCCGCTATTTTTTTTTTCTCAAAAGTTGAATAATGTGAACAAATTAGATAGATAACTGATTGTCATGCTATGCATTCATGATCCATTTTGGTTTATTTCTTCTTATATTACCGGTCATCATGTTTTCATTCGTGTCCAGTCTTGAAGCAATCATTGTAAGTACTGATGGAGCATCTCCACATCATTCTGCTACAGGTGGAACTACTTCAACCTCCTATAGGTGAAGGTCAGTGTTATGATGCTAATCGTAAGGATCTGAGGCCTAGTCTTGATTGGTTTCTTATAGAAGGTTGGACGGTACCTCTTTCACAGGTAGCTGCCTAATGGGTCTATTCTCATTTTTTTATTAGCATTTATAATTCTGGAAATCATGTGTAGAGGTGACTTCTGAACCCTGATGTTGTAATCTTAATTGGATCTCATAGTCTTTATTTGATTTCACAATGGTAAACTGTTTTCAACTAAATGTATTTGCCTACCTATTATATCCAATATATTATTATTTTTATTTTTTTTCAGGGAAAAGGAAAAAGTTTGGGCGTATGTGTGATTCATCATAAACCTACCGGTATGATACTCTTACTGATGCTTATAGCAAATGCTTGTCGTTCTAGATTTCCTTTTGTTGACGAATGATCAAACGGGTTCATGCATTATGCTTATAGGGTTTCTCCTATTCACAGTTCACTTTTACAAACCATCCTATTGTTGTACTACTACTATAAAGTTGGTACCCCTCTGTTCACTTTTCTTTGTCATTCTATCTTTGGGCATGGGAATTAAGGAGAAGTCAAAAGGATGTGGTGCATAGAAAACAAGGATGAAAGACAGAGATGTATTGGAAAGAAAGGTGTATTGGGAAGTGAAAAATGATATTTTTAGAACAAAATTTTGAATCCTAGAATGACATTTAAATGTGAACAGAGGGAGTAATATATTTTTTATTTTCTTTTAGCTACGTTGATGAAGGTTAGCTTGTTCTACTATACACAAAATGAGTAAATGAATACCGACATACTTTTACAATATAAAATGAAATGAAACTATTATGTTGGTGCATTTTGTTGGACTTCTCATCTGTAGTACTCAAGCATAGTGATATGAATAACCAAAGATGAGCATGAAACTAGAACATTCCATTTTTGGTGAAAAAATTGATCTTTGACATTTAACCAAAAAGAGATTTTTATCATGGACGTCAGTCCAAAATAAACCAGCTCTTCATGCTAGCTTATATGGTAATTTTGAGAAATGTACGATATATTAGTTTAAAACAATGCTAGTACTGGAAAGATGTTTGTATTTACTGTCATATCATAGATATGATCGTCAGTAATGCGTCTCAATGAATTGCAGGATCAGAGACGAGCAAGTCAGGAGAAGAAACATCATCAGGTGGAGTGATCTCTTCAAATATGTCTTGGGAAGCTTCAGGTTCCCTGGTCCCAAAACCTTCATCAGCCGCAAAGAGCAGGTCAGCTTAAACTTTCAGAATTACGCTACACTCATGTCTACATTGGATCTGAAGTTCAGCTTATCATCCAGATCACAGACACCCAGCCTTGGCGCACGAGCTTCTGTGACCAGCAGCCAACCAGGCATAGGAAATGAAGGTTAGCTTGTTCTGCTACATAAAAATTGAGCTAGAAGCTAGAGCATCTGTTTTTGGCAAAATGGTTGATCTTTAACATTTAACCAAAAAAGGTTTTATCCTGGACGTCAGTCTGTGAGAGAACGAGAGAGGGAATGGTTCTTTAAATGGATGAATTGATGGATGTATGGTTAATTGTATTGCATTGGGCTCTAGGCCGGTTTATATAGAGTACAAGACTTGGGAGGCAAGGCTCCCTTGATAAGCTACCAGGATATACAAGGTAAGCTACTAGGATACATATGGTAGGCTAAGATAATAATTCTAAACTACCAATTATACTATTAACATCACGCCGCAGTCATAATGGGAGAATCATAGACTGTGGGATTGGAGAAGCCAAAGGTAAAAACCGATGGACTGGCATCCCCTCGCAGTTGTAGCATCGATGTGGTGCGAATGTTGTGATTGGAGTAAATCAGTGAGTCCCATATGCTGATGATAGCCCTTGTGCCGATGCCGAGGTTGCTGAGAACGAGGACGAGTAGCCGTATTCGAGGGAGCCGTGCTTTAACTAGCGGTGGTTGATGGAGCCGATGTCGAGGAACCGTATATAAAACTGTTGGCGCGGACGGCGCCAAAGGGGTTGGTGCGGGGAAATTCGCCTTGGAAGAAGACAGTGAAACAATCGAGGCACCGTAAGGAAGGGGGTCGATGCTGAAGTCATGTTGTTGAACTGTCATGGATGAGGCGTGCCCCGGGTTTGCCAGGCCCGAACATGCATCGAGGATGAAGGCACGCACTGGTGTTGACAATACCAGGTGTCCATAGGTAGGGACCATCACAAACAAAACATCAGCCCTGGCGAGGATCAAAACAGAAGGCCTCCGAAGCAGTCGTGGAACGCAGAGCGAAGAGACTGCGACTCTGGCGACATGGACATGGTGCTTGAAGATGGAGAGAGGGATTGGTTCTTTGAATGAATGGATTGATGGATCGATTGTTGATTCTATTGCATTGAGCTCTAGGCTAGTTTATAGAGTACAAGACTTTGGGGCAAAGCTCCTCTAGGATACATATGGTAAGCTACCAATATACACAAGGTAGGCTACCAGAATACATATGGTAGGCTAAGATAATAATCCTAAACTACCAATTATACTCTAACGTGATACAAAATAAACCAGTTCCATTGCTAATGTTGCAAGATGCAATGCAAAAATGTATTGCACTAGCTACATACTTGTCTTCACTAGAGAGAGCAGTGTGGAAACCGTGAATATTATAGGTGAGAACTCAAACAACACTCAGCATATTTGTGTGGGTTATTGTGCAAGGCATGTAAAACTATTGGTGAGAAATGAAATGTCAGCAGATTTACAATGTTTCTTAAGCTGTAGTGTTGGACACTTGTTTTTACACATACTTATTTGAGTCTCCCACAAATAAATAGGCTAACTAGCTACTGTGTAACTTCTACTTGTTTGTAAAGCAGGAATATGAGGACAAGCTTGAGATAGATGGTACCGGCTTCGACAATGAGGTGTTCGATATTGAGGTTAAAGTCCCTGAGATACATGAACTTTGCCTCGAGATAGACTGTCATGTGGTGCGAGCATTACAACCGCCGGCCAAGAAACCGGGGCCCGGGTACCTGATAGGAAGGCAATTATCCTTGCCTAAAATACAAGATGGGCAGCAACAACACAGTGGCAGATGCCTTGTCTCGCCGAGACACGTAGGAGAGTGCCATCATAGTGATCCCAGCTCCAAAATTCTACTACATCGACCGTCTTTGTCAAGCTTAGACCATGGAGCTGACGCTGGTAACATTGCGAGATGAAATCGCAGCTGGCCAGTGCCCAGCACCTTGGTCCCTTATCGACGGCATGGTGTCGTTCAACTCTCGGCTCTACAACCTGCCATCGACCCCGCTACTCCAGGAGATCATCATCGCTGTACATGACGATGGGCATGAGGGAATTGAACGCATGTTGCACCGGATATGCTAGATTTCCACGCTCACATCCCGCGGACAACAGCCCAGGACTACATCCGCAGTTGTGGCACCTGTCAAAGGTACAAGTCAAAGCATCTTCACCCAACAAGGCTCCTAATGCCTCTTTCGGCACCGACCACAGTATGGACGGACATTGGCCTGGATTTCATGGAGGCTTTGCCTCATGTTGGTGGGAAATCGGTGATTCTAATGGTGGTGGAACGATTCAATAAGTCTTGTCATTTCATACCGCTTGCTCACCCCTATACGATGGAATCATGGCGCAAGCTTTCTTCTCCGGTGTTGTACATCTACACGGCGTGCCTCAGTCCATGGTGTTGGACAGGGACCCGATTTTTACCTCCAACTTTTGGTGTAAACTCATGCGGCTCTCGAATGCCAAACTTCATATGACCATTGCTTTCCATTCCTAGTTGGACGGACAAACGGAGGCAGCCAACAAGGTCATCATTATGTATCTCCGTTGCTTCACTAGAGATCGGCCGTAGCAATGGCTCGGCTGGCTACCTTGGGTGGAGTATGTCTACAACACCGCCTACCTGTCGGCACTGAAGGACAAACCCGTCAAGATTATCTACGGCAGGGACCCACCCTCCATCCGCTCCTATGAACTAGGGGAGACATGAGTGGCATTGGTGGCAAAGAACAAGGCTGATCAGGACGAGTTCTTGGCAAATGTCCACTACCGACTGGAACAAGCGCAAGCCATCTACAAGCGACACTACGACAAGAACCACTGTGCGGTACACTACACCATGAGCGACTGGGTTTGGTTGCGCCTTTGCCACCGAGCTCCATCTTCCTTGCATTTGTCAACTCAAGGCAAACTGAAGCCCCGCTTCTACGGGCCCTACTGCATCACCGAACTCATCAATGATGTTGCAGTCAGGCTGGTGCTGCCCCCTCGAGCACATGTGCACAACGTCTTCCATGTCGGCCTCTTGAAGTAATTCGTTAAGACTTCTCTGGAGACTCCACCCCCGCTAACACTCATCCACCAAGTTGCAGCAATTCCTGAACCGAAAAACGCTATCCGCATACGCCTAGCTCAGGGCGTTTGTCAGGTGCTGATACAGTGGAAGGGCGAGGCACCTGCATTAGCGACATGGGAGGATATTGACACTCCCGTCGAACAATACTCCTCGTTCTAGCTCGAGAACGAGCTGCTTGTCTAGAGGGTTGGAGAGATGTAATGTGGGGCAAGCATGACAGCCACCAGCCTAAAAACCAAGACACGGGTACCTGATAGGAAGGCAATTATCCTTGCCTAAAGCCTAGGCTTCAGTTAGGAAAGCAATTATCTTTACCATAAGTTTAGGAGATTTAATTGGCTAAGTGCCTATTTAAACAATGTACTCGACATCAAGGGGAATCAAGCAATATATGAATTACCTTCTTCTCTTCTTCCACCTTTCACAATAGGCCATAGAGGGGAAAAACCTCGCCCAGCACATTGTTTAAATAGGCTCTCAGCCAATTAAATCTCCTAAACTTATGGTAAAGATATTTGCTTTCCTAACTGAAAGCCTATGTTTTAGGCAAGGATAATTGCCTTCCTATCTGGTACCCGCGCCCTAGTTGCTAGGCCGGCAGTTCTAATGTTTGGCCCACATGACATAGTGATGTATGGAAATCAAAACCAGATTTGATATATTTTAGATAATGGAGCATCACAATTCAGATAGGGTTATGAGGCAATTTGACATGCAGGCGTCCAAAAAAGGCAGTAAATACATCGCTCAATAAAGTATGAGCGTGTATTTGTCTCAAACTCTTAGCTCCATATGTGAGATTGTTTCTCAAGTAACAGTACTCCTATAGCTCCAGTTGCTTTCTGCTGGAACAAAGTTGGTGTGTTCATGAATATTTTTGCTTTTACATGCTAGCTTATATGTGGTAATTTGTCAGAAAAAATGTACAATATAAGAGTTTAAAACAATGCTAGTACCAGAAAGTTGTTTGCATTATTGTCATATTATAGATAGTCTTCAGTAATTTACTAATTTGTCTCAATGGATTGCAGGAACAGAGATGAGCGCATCAGAAGAAGAGACATCACCGGGTGGAGATAAAGAAGACAACGATGGTGATAGCCACCAGGATATGCAGCTACAAGTGATCCCTTCAAATACGTCTCAGGATGATCCAGGTTCCCTGATCCCAGAACCTTCATTAGCCGCAAATAGAAGGTACAGCCTAAACTCCCAGAAGAACACTACACTCACATCTTCATTATGTCTGAAGTTCTGCTCATCATCCAGGTCACAATCACCCAACCATGGCGCGCAACCGTCTCTACCCAGCACTCAACCAGGCACTGAAACCATCGTGCATGAACAAGGCACGGGAAGTTCTACGAAGCAAGGCCAAGCTGGTAATATTCGGGATCAGTACATGCAGAAGCTGGAAGAACTCGAAGGCAGGCTCAAACAAACCGCCGCGCGGCTACAAGAGACCCGCAGAAGCAGAGCAGCCGCTTTGGCAACGGTCGCTTCCATCCGCTGCGACTGAGTGGCTGAAATGGTTTCAGTGTAAATTCTGGCGTGCCTGGATGATTATGGACTCGAATCTTGTGGGTGATGATGTTGTGGTCGAACACAACCCGGACCGTGTTGCTATCTGTAAAGTCAGAAAACATGTGACTACGCATTGCTGTGTTCATATGGATGATTGGAGCACAAATGGCTACAGAAAAATGCAAAATTTACCCGTGCAAACTGTCAGAATCCTGCACTTCGCTATGACTTGTATGACTTGTAGTTATTAAAAGTGGTATAGACTCTTCCATCCGTTTTAAAATAAGTGTCTAAAAGTATTTTTTAGATATCAACATTTAATGATTCATTTTATTAAAAAAATATAAAGATATTATTTTAAATTTTTTAAATAAAATGAATGATTAATTGTTGATTTTTAAAAGTAAAACCTATCGCTTATTATTTTGGAATGGATAAAGTCCATTTTAGTATTTTTAGTACCTTCAAGTTTAGCCAAAATCTAAATAACCTTCTAAACCATGGTTTTTGATTATTTTACCCTGTCAAAATATGATTTTTTTTTACTCAATTTATCTTCTCATGTAATTTATCTTTTTTATTTTTCAATATACAAGCAAACTAACAGCAGTCTAGTTGGTTAGCACCTTTAGTTGTGAGGTCACTCGTCAGAGTTAAAATCCTAACGTGCACAACTTATAGAATAAAAAAAAACTTACTCGTTGTGTTCTATTTACTATATTGATCTGATGTGTGGTGGGCAGATCTTTATGTATGGAGTAGGTTTAAAGTATAAGTTAAGGTCCGAATTACAGGGGACAGCTCCCTGAAGATGGATTGGGGTTCGTGGGTTTTTTTGACTGATTTCAGTTGAGCTTTCACAAATATAATTTTAAGATCAAACATCACGACATGATAAAAAACATCATAACATATATTTAAAAAAATAATTATAATCTTTATTATTATTTTTATTATTAAATATATTTAATAATAAATTAATTTTTGAAATATAAAACTATATGCAAAAGAATAGTAAAAAATTCAAGATATATTTTTGTAATATATGTTATAAAGTGTTTTACTATCTCATAAAGTTTCACTTTAAGATTATAATTGTGTAAGCTGAATTAAAAAAGATAAAATTGCACGAGGGTTAAATTGACCTAAATTATGTTTTGACAGAGTAAAATAAACCAAATCATATTTAAGGGAATTATTTAAACTTTGACTTGAGGGAGTAAATTGAACATTTTCTAGAGAGAGTAAATCTCTGATAGTAACTGTTGCCTGATAGTTAGCAATGCTCGGTGGTGACCACGCCCAGTGACTGTGTCCACGAAGCGAGGTACTGTTTTGTTCAGCTCTAATAATAGTATCGTAATCGTAATCAGACACTGGTGTAATCAAAATCGATGTTTAGTTTGGTTTTGTAATGGAAACCAATATAGCGTTTGGGTGAGAAAAATGTAACGTAATGGAGTCAGTGGCATAAAAAAACCGTAGCATTTCCCAAGAAAAACAAATTCGGAAGTTCTCTTATAACATTCACATTTACAAAATATTGATCATGTAATCCACTAAAAATTCAAAAAATTTCTTAACATTTCAAAAGTGATTGAACTCTTTTGAACTCCAGCCTAAATCGACCCTTCGTAGTTTGTACCAGACAAGGTTTTCCGATGACTGATGCTACTCCCAGAACAAACAAGAATCAAACGAATCAGACCAAACCACACAAATCAACTCTTTCACAGTGTCTTCCTGCAAATCAGTACCGCATAGAGGTGAATTTGTTTTGCGTCTCCTAGGAATCAGAGCAATTCTTACGAAGCTCAAAATCAAATAAACCTCCTTGTGATTCCCCAAATCAAGGCAGCTTCCTCTGCGGTGCTTCACCCGCCGACGATGAAATCTCCTACACTATCACTTCACCGGGACAAGGAACGAGAGATGGGACGTGCGTGGGCCATGAAGAAGCCCCGCACGCCGCACTCGGGTGATGCCAGCGGGCTCTTCGGCGGCAGCAGAGTACAGCGCAAGTGCTGATGGGGGTGGGGGCTCTCGCGCCTCGCGCGCCGCATCAACGGAGACCATCCAGGACTTGCTGCCGCTCGCGAGGAAGGATCGAAAGAACGAGGCTGTGAGGAAGAAGCTGAGGGTGCGGATAGACGATGGGAATCGATTTGATTGCGGAGGGGAGACAGGTGCATCGACTTTGCATAGGGCCTTATTCGCTTACAGCGGTATCCGATTACATCCAAGGTTAAACAAACGTAAACTAACGTAATCACAAACTTCTGTAATTAGAATACGTTACAATTAGATGAACCAAACACCTCCCTAGTACAATTCTCCCTGAACACGATCCATGAAACTATGCCTGTAATCCTGCTGTAGGGCAAAATCTCTCATACTCAATTCTTTCAAAATCACGCATCCCTATCCTCATTCAAGATTTCCAGCCCCATTTCACTGTCGTAGGGGAAAAATAGCACAAACTGGTTCATTTTGTTCACAAGAATCCTGATGACATGCAAAAGGGCACCACGATGAGCAACTTATGGACGTGGACAATTGCTAAAAATCGACATTTCGCCAGCCACTATAAGCAACTTCATAAGCATCACAAAGGCACTCAAAAAGGTACAAGAAAGAACATGTCTGACTGATTACTTGTCAAAAATCCAAGCTTCCACGGTTACAACTGTCTAACTTACATGCATAGCATTACGCGCACTCCAACTACCATGGTCACGAAACGAAAGGGGAAGCATAAGGTAATAACAGTTAATA
>BCLH01001057.1:66221-106752 GCA_001602315.1 Zoysia pacifica | reverse complement strand
AGACCATTCCTTTTTCTCTATCATTTCGTAGTGAATGGCATAACAACCCTTTCCTGATTCAGAAAGACATAAGCAAAAAAACTGTTCAAGGGTACATGAATGACTATTTGATAACATAGAAAGGGGGTAGAAAGTGCAATACAAGATATAAGTTGCTTGATTAAATCATAGGGACTGATGGAGTGATGGAGCAATAAGCCTGACCAAACAGCTGTACCACCAAAATTCAAAAAATCTCTAAAAGTTGTCCTTGTACTAAAAAGGAATGATTTGAATACGACATAAAACAACTATTCTGAAACAGCATTAACAGCACAAAAGACATTCTTACAGTTACGATTATGACATGGTAATTGTACTTACACACAAGGAGGCTAAATTTAGAGTGCACACTGTGCTTCTACCTCTTCCACTCTGTTGAGGAACGTAGAAATGATTAAAAAAACTAACAGATTTCAAAATTAAGATAATCCTATGTTATGATGTTTAACATTCAACACTTGATGGAAAATCAGTGGAGCAAAGAAATACCCATCCAAGTGAGGGATGCCCAATAACATGCCTAGATGCCTGGCCTCCTTAATCATGCCCGGGCATTCTGGACCTCTTGTTCCAATGCAATGAAATCATGGGCTGTAAGTTTGCCTCCTCTCGAGCAGCCTAGAGCCAACTAAAAAAAAGAACAAATTAAATTTAAAATGACTGGGCGAGGAAGTAGGTGCAGTGTGGAGACCAATCTCGGCAGCTGATCCCAGGCGAACGCCTGTATGTAGCCAATTTGACTGAAGGTATTGCACTATCTGAGAAAAAAAAGAGCAAGCAAACAAAAAGAAGGCTTTAGACCCTAAAACGTGGTTCATTTTTCTTCAATAGATAGAAACTTGATTGGTGCGCTAGTATTTACTTCTCTAGAAAAGAGGCATAAACGACCTAAGAAAGTTGGCAGTTCCATAATCACACGTGAACTGAACCAAATTATCAGCACATAGAGCAGTGTTGTATTAGGAGCCATCTTTTAGTTCATTATCATTGTCTTCAGTTGAACCAAAGAAGTGAAATATTCAAGCAGCTATGGTTGACTCACAGATGCCATAAGAGAAAAAATATATTATACCATCTAGATTTCCATGACATCAAACAGAAAACAAATTGATATATGCACACTCGGCGTGAAAAGAAAAATTAAAATAAGGTGGGATTTATCTACCCTAAAAATGTCATTGCCTTTTCTAGCAGAAAATGATTAATTTCACCTGTAGAATCTGCTAAGAAAACACTTGCTAATTTTTTAGCACATCGCATGGGAGGATGGTCGATTGAGACAACAAAGTAAAATTCCGACTGCATCAACTCCGATCTGCGCGGGTGGCGGTGGGTGGCGCACCTGGTGACAGTGACAGGCCCTACTGACCTAGGGCGCGTCCTCAGAAAGGAAGACGAGCAAGTGGAGCGGCGGCGAGTGAGCCGCCATGAACGCGCGGATGGGCGGGTGGGCAGCCATGAACGTCGGAGCGAGGCGGAGGCGGGGCCGCGCAGAGGGGGCCGCCGAAGCGGCGTGGGGACGGAGCCGCGTAGGAGCAGGACAGAGGCGAAAGCCGGAGCAGGACGGACGCGGGGCAGAGGCGACCGCCGAATCGAGTCCGTAAGGGGACCGGCCATGGCAGGTGGGCAGAGGCGCATTGGAGCGAGGCGGTGGAAGGCGGCGGTGGCGCGGAGGGGACTCAGGATGAGAGGCGCTGATGCACTGAGCGCCGTTAGATATGGATCTAGCGGTTCAGAACGTAAGTCGGCAGAAAGATCAACATCACCAAACCAATTTTTTATAGGAGTAGAGATATATCCGTCGCCATTTAAGAGGGCAACTGAGCTGTTTTTTTCTCAAAAAAGTAATCACCAATTTAATAAAATTTAATGTTATTATAAAAATTCATTATAATTTCTATCACAATTTCTCCCTCCGAAATCCAAATAAAATTTCGTTGGGCCTCTATGAAAAACAAACCAAACTGTGCTAGAGTACTATACTCAGTAGTTTAAAAGGTCTGTTTGTTATAGCTAGCGGTCGATCGATTCCGCTTGCAGAATTGATAGAAAAAACAAACGGCTCGTAGATTTTTTTCGATTTTCGTAATCTTCTCTCTCAAATTCTCACAATTCAGATTCCTTTTTTGCGTAGATTTTGCTCGTTATTCCAAAAATCCGTAGCGAAAACAAACAGGAGAACTGGACCATCCAACAGCGGAAATCTGATGATCCCAGCCCCATACGGCGACTCAAACAAAACATGTCAACCTAAAAAGCGCAGAATGCTGTCCAAGTATAAGTACGTAGTACTTTTTCTGAGAATAAAAAAAATGTATTGAGAAATAAAAATAATAAGTAAAAAAAAAACTTATGAACTCACCGGTGGACAAGCGCGCACCACCCACCGCGCGCCGACGGAAGAAAGAGAGAGAACGATCTCTGACGGGAAGAAGCAGCGCACGCGCGCGTCACCGGCAGATAACATGAACAGGAGCCGCTTCTCGACGATGCTCCGTCCAGCATCAGCTAAGATTAGATGTCGCGCGGAGAGTAAGATCGCTCCGCCTTTATTCCCGCGATTGACCTCTGGGACGCACTGACCACTCTAATGGCGCCGTGTTCAGACGAGGCGCAAGGCTCGCACGCGAATCGTGGCGGTCAGGCGAGATGCTTCGCGATCGACACCGAGATCGGCCCCGTCCTCCACTTCCGCTGCCTTCTACGGCCGCCTCGATTCTCTCCGGCTCGCCGTGTGTACTTACATCACCGGGGAGCGATTGCCGACGAACACAGAGCTCCCTGCGCTCGCTTTCGAACGAACCCGTCTCTTCCCGTCCGCTATCTCTCTCCATTTAACCACCGGCGCGACGCCTCCCCTGCTCGTCCATCTTCTCCGCCTCTCCTCTTTGTCAGAACACACAGAAATTCGCGCGGCGTCGATCGGAAAGATCGCTCTGTTCGTCGTCCCAGAGCCAGAGCCTGAGGTACGTGAAAACCAGCCCGTGATGCCCGCCACCCGACACGTCTTCTAATTCCCCCTCCCCTGTCTGCAGGTTCGCGCGTACAAACATCGCAACGGCACCACCATGCAGCTGGTGCTGGTGATCTCGCTGCCGCTGGTAGCCCTCGTCATCATCATCGCCATCATCCTCTGCATCATCTGCCGCTGATCAGTGATCACCACGGGTTCCATTCCATGGCTGACGGCGCCTGCTCGTCATCAGCAGCAGCGCCTTGTTAATCTGTAACCACAGCGTAGTAGAGTACTGGCGTGCGTGTGCGTGTGTCTCCACCACCGGTTGTGAATTGTGATTTCGGCATTTGATTGGTCGGGTTTGGGTCTTGGTCCCCTCTCAGCTCGTCTTCTACTTTTTCCTTTTTATTCGACTCGGAAGTCATCGGATCCACGCACACCATCGTGCACGCAGCGTCGGCAGTAGCTTAGCTTGCCTTCGTGGCAAAGAAATTTCTCGAGCTTTTCTTCTGGTCATAGATTTGGGAGTGCTCTGATCCTGTGGTGACTGAGGAGTGACGAAATGTTCAGTGTCTAAGAAACTGCTCGTCGAAGCGTAGCTGGCCTCCATAGTCCATCCTCAGCGTCATTCATGCACCGTCCAGTCCAGTGAGTTCACGTGGCCCGCGTTTCCGCTTCGGCTCTCGCCTCTCTCAATAACGCGGATTTTGGCAGGACGTCTTACTGGATGGACGCGGCTTCGTCTCGTTCGATTTCAAATACAAATGGTTCTCGACGCACGACGTGTTTTTGCAGAAGAACATTTGCAGCGGGATCAGAAGCAGCGGGAAAGAGCGGAGCGTCCGCTCGACAGGACGTTATGTCTTTTTTATTTTATTTTATCCCCTCTCCCAAGCTGATTAATTTAACGGGCTCCCACCACCCGACTCGTCGCCTTCTGTCGCTCTTCCCTCTCCGTTGCCTCACTCGCCACTTCTTCCTCCTCTTCATCTTCCCCGGTGGCATCTTGTCGCTGTGGACTCCGGTCACGGCGGTTCTCCGTCCCAAGAAGAGCCGGAAGCGCAGCGAGATTCGAGCAGGTACTTTCCTGAGCCCCTCTAGCTATCCGTCCGTCCTTTCACAGCCCGTTCGAGGATTCCATGTGTCGCCTGCCCGGTATCTAATCGGGCTTGTCTGGTGTCATGATCTGATTGATCCACCACGTCGTGGGAGCCTGTACTTTTACGGACTTTTGGTCACTCTCGTTCTTGCTCTGAGCCAAAAAATTTCGTTTTGCGTTTTGAATCGTGTCCGTCCATGTCCTGTCGACTGTAGTTGGTTATACTCGAATTAGTGCATCTGCCATTCCGGATCTGATGTTCGATGAGTCGAGGACTGTTTTATCGTCCCCTTGTACTATTTTTGTACTCCTAGTAGCTTTCAGCAGAAACCAAAATTATTTCTTCCTTCGATTTCTGTAGCTGCACTTTCAATTATTCTAGATCAGGTTCCAGGTTTCGAGACTCATCTGTTGACTATTGCCAAGTGATGCAGTCAACAGCTGCCGTGCCCCTGTAATACGGTAATCAAGTTCTCAAAGACAGAAGCTAGTATACCAGGCTATCTACCTTTATCACTTTTCATCTTATATTCTGATCCAAATCCAAGGACAAAATGTCAAAATCAGCTGCGAGAAGACTTATCTACATCCTAAGGCCTGGTTTAATCCAAAAGAACGTGCTGAGGAATCAATTCGCATGCGAGTGTTCTGATTCGAGTACTAATTCTTGTGGTCTGATTCCCCACCTTTTCAACGAACTTCATGTTTTCCGATCCACCACGTTCACTCCATGTGTTCAATAACAAAAGATCAAGTTGATTATCAAGTGCCATCACAACTCCTAGTCCGTTGCTTCTGAATTCGGTAGTCTGTTGGACTGGAAGAACCACATGACTGTTGCTGATGTCTGCTTTAGCGCACAGCTATAGTAACAGACCATGCATGCGAGTGCCGTTCTAAGCAGAACTCATACTGTCGCGGATGCAGGCAGGACGAATCCTCACGTTTGTGGAGCAGTTCACTAAAAAAAAAACGTACTAGCACCTCTGAACATTAATGCTACTATTATAAAGCCTCTTGCTTTATGCGATCATTCATAGTAACAGAGAACTAAATGTGAGCTTCTGATCTGTTCTGCAGGGAGAGGGGATGGAGTTCGTTCTGATCATATCGCTGCCGCTCCTCATCTTGATCATCGTGGTCGCCATCCTCCTCTGCATCTGCTGCCGTTAGCTGGATGCGAAGTGGCCACGGCCAAACTATCCAGTCCATGCTACGCTCCCTGTGATCACACCATGTGCTAATTGACGGAATACATTATGACCTGATATACCTCATTCCCTTCATTGTCGTGTGATTATTTGCTTTATTATCTTCATGGTTCGAAACCCGAATGTTTCAGGATGTTGGGCTCCACAGCGCCGCCCCCTCACCTGGGAAAGCCTGAGTTCCTTCCATGCTCTGATAGTCGTGCGAGTTTTCGATCTGTCGCGGCGTCTGTTGGCGCTCTGTACCGTTTGTCGCACCGGCCCACGATGAATTGAGGAAAGGCAAATGAGCGAACAGGGACCCCCTTTTTGAGAAAGAAACGCAACGAGAAGCTGCTTTGCTGCTGGATCATTGCGCTGCTGTTTGGTGTCTGCGTTGTTCTCACACGGTCACGCCTTTCTTCTTTTCTGGTGCCATCCGGTAGGGCGCTTTAGTGAGACCCTCTTGTAAAGTTGCGCCCGAAGCTTAAATTTTGCTTTGCTACAATCTGGCAAGTGTTGAAGACGGACGAATGCGTTGCCGGCACATCGGTGATCAAGTCATCTGTGAGTCCGAGCACCCGATCATCTCCGAAGCTCCCTCTGATCCGCCACCGCCAAGCTACCATCCGCCTTACCGCAGCGGTGCACCCTTGGCAGTTATCGCACGCAGCATGATGTGATTTCCTAAATTTGTTTTTTTGAAGAGATTTCCTAGATTTGTAAACAGAACCCAGAGGAATGACCATGAAGGTCTAGTTACTGATCATCCAATGTTATCTTCAGACGAGGCAGACACAGGACATGAAACTTCTCCGTTTCCGAATCGAAATACAAGATTACTAGAACCCGCGTTCGGTTACACGCAACATTGGAAATAGTAAGTTCAGTAAGGGTGATGCATCGAGCAGATCACTTTTTTTTTCCCTGTACAGAAGATTATCTGGTAC
Organism: Zoysia pacifica; assembly: GCA_001602315.1. Lineage (NCBI taxonomy): Eukaryota > Viridiplantae > Streptophyta > Magnoliopsida > Poales > Poaceae > Zoysia > Zoysia pacifica. Next base: position 100,518 of record BCLH01001057.1, on the reverse strand, counting down.
AGGGCCGTCGCGGGGCAGGGACAAACGGGGCAAGAGCACAGGGCCCCAAAAAACATCAGGGCCCCAAATTCATAACTTCAGTTTTTTTTTTAATTTTTGTTGTGTTAAGTATCTATCTCTAAGGGTTTTATTTGGAACACATGAATTCCATAGAAAATATATAAGATTTTCACAAAAATTAGTTTAATTTCAAAAAAAAACACAGAAAATAAAAATGTTTCCCCATTTCAAAGGAGGCCTAAGTTGCACTATTTTTTTTTTAACTTTATCAATAGGCATCAATACCAATTACCTGTTATGTCTTCTTAAAAAAAAAGAAGCATGATTCTGCTTTCGAAAAGGGTACTCTTTACAGATTTTTTATGAAAGAGTTTCAGTATAATTTTGAATATCAAACTATATATATGAATGTTAATGAGCGTTATTATGAGTATTACATTTACCTTTTTGTACTAGACCCTGTTTGGAACGCGAAATTTTATAGAATCTCCCAGTAATTTCATAAAAAATTTAGTTCAATTTCATAAAAAAACATACAAAATAGAAGGGAGTCCCACATTCCAATTAGGTCTTAGTAGTTATATATTTCTAATATTATAAAAAATTATATTTTAAATTTTAAATAGATAATTAAAAAATTTAAGTGCTAAATTTTAGGGTCACATTTTTTATTTCGCACTGGAACTCAATTTCTTAGAGACGGCCCTGGCTGGTATCGCATATTGCTCAAGAACCACGCAGATTTGGAGCGAACTGAAATTTCAGAATTGCTCTTTTATATATAGTCTACTACAAAGATCAACAAGAAGACTGATTGGAAAGGCGGTGACCAGGAGAACCTAGAAAGCTGAAAGCGGCACGTGAATATCGGTATTATACTGAGCTGATAAATAGTTCCGCAGGAGAATGTGAGCAGCAAGAGACATTTTGTAGCTGCATCACTTAAATGCCAATTGCTTCATGCTTCCATTACGAAAGTTAAACCATGTTTTTGGGCATGTTTTTGTGTCGTGTTGTTGTACCAAACACACTTCGAACTTTCGATGCCGCTCATTTAAACCCGACCATCTCCGCCGCAAACGCCACTTGTCACTTGCGCTCACCGCCCATGGGTCATGGCTCATTGGCTCTAGCCCCGCACATCGCCGCCTGCGGAACGCTGCCTCGAGCCCGCAACCTGCCGCCAGGCCTTCGCTGGCGCCAGCGGGAGTGGAGAGACCATGAACTAACCCTATGCTACTACTTCGCTGTCTGATATCGCAGGCCACCGGCGACCGCGCTGGATCGAACCGCAACTTTCGACCCTCCCCCATAGCCCATTGACCAGTGCACGTACTGTCACTTCTGTGCCGCATTCTTCTGAACAAAATATCCAATTCGATTTTTTTTGAACATATATTCAATTCGATTTGTCAATGTAGCAACGACAATACTATTACGTGACCTTTGGATTTCTTATCAGGCACTGCTACGACTCAAAAGCCAAAGTCATTGCCATGGCCCATGGGTCGCCAGCCGACAATCTCACAGTAAGTTTTTTTTTTTCCCTCGAAAAAAAAAACAATGGAAGAAACCGGTTGAGTGGAGGATGGCATCAGCAGCTGCGTCTTAAGGTGACGACGCCGAAACCGGATGAATTCAGTTAGATGTATACATGCCAATTCTTAAGGTTAATCACATTGCGGCTGCCAGTGAGAGTAACGACGCAATTGACAGGGCAAGGAGTTGACCTGGACACTAGTATGTGTTGTTATCCACACCACAGACTTTGGAGTCATAGAGCGTACGCTTGCACTAATATCTGGTTGCAAGGAAATTCAGTAACGCACGGAACCCGTTGCTTACGTAACTTTGTCTTGTGACTTGTCCAAACTCTGCAATCCACTAGGAGAGACAGAAACCTCACCCCATTTGCCGAGAAGTTTTACTATACCCAACGTCCTTCTTATAGTGAACAGGAACACCATTTCTTCCACAAGGCAAGAGCAGAAGAAGCACCAGAGCTTCACTGACAAATCACCATGGGCAACACTTCCTCGCACGGTACCTGTAACTTTTCTTTGCTGTGGCACCAAATAATTTCTGTTGTTTCTTGTCTCTGTGATCTTCATACTGTTTCTCTTCATCTCCGGATTATTGTTCCAGGCCGGTTGAAGCGGCAGGGCCATGGATCCAAGGTTACACCTTCATCTTCGGATCCAGCGAAGCAGGTTCAGCAGAACACTTTTAACTGGAACATCGATGGGTTCTCCTCACTGCTTGACAAGGGCGAAGGATGGACCTACTCCAGAGTGTTTGAGATCATGGGCCATAACTGGTGTTGCTACTAGACTGTCTGCTCTTGTTCAACTGTTTAATTTGCTGCATCCCGTAGTATCCGAAACTAGAGGTTTGTGGAGTAATCTTAGTGCTACCTTTCGCTTATTTGCAGGTATCTGAAACTGAATCCAAGGGATAAGAAGAGCGGCGATAATAAGGAGTATGTGTCTCTTAGGCTTGAGCTAGCGAGCAGCTCACTGAAACCCAACACTATTGTCGATGCCTCTTTCAAATTGTTGATATATGATCAGACCTATGGAAAGCACAGCGAGCATCAGGGTAAATAGCAGATTACTTCTGCCAATCTGTAAACTACTACTAAAACTACGATATGCAATTGCGTTTTCATATGCAAGTATTTAGAGTATGTTGTTCTTTCTAAGGGAATTAAATGAATCATGCTTTGCATATTTTTTTTCTGTGCAGTTAGCCACAGCTTCCAGACTGCAAGCACAAGCTCTGGGACATCATGCATGGTTTCCCTGAAGAGACTGAAGAAACGGTCCTCCGGATTTCTTGTGGATAACAGTTGTGTCTTTGGTGTCGAATTTACCAAAGTTATTCTTTCTAAAGTCAACATGGTATCAGAAACATTGTTTGTCCAGAAGAAGAGCATCTTCAACGAGGCCAAACTTTACACCTGGGACATCGAGGATTTCTCTGCGCTGAAGAACACCACCTACTCCCCGGAGTTTGAAGTTAATAGATACAAATGGTGAAGACATCTTCAACTTACAATCATTTGCATGACCGAATAATAGTCTAAATTAATTTCAGAATTCTTTTTGCCATCTCTAAGCATCTATACAAAATGCATATGAAAATAGACTAATACACAACACTAGTATGGTTGCTTTACTGTGAGATGCGGCACAATTTGCAGGTATATCAGTATGCATCAATCTCGCGATGGGAACCACCTCTCCCTGTTTCTGAACATGAAAAAGACGAATGATCTCCCCGAAGACTCAGGGAATCTGATAGAACTTACCTTATCCATCAAAGATCAGCTCACTGGCAAGAACTACAAAAATACAGGTTTGGCTGGGGACATAGCGCAAATTCGCCAAATTATCATCCCATATTCTTAACTTTCTTTTTATTTCTTTGAAAAATATAGGCCGCTGCCAATTTTCAAAGAATGCTCGTGTCTGGGGATGGAGTAAGTTCATTTCGCTGGAGAATTTTACGGATTCGTCAAATGGTTATCTCGTGAAAAGAAAGTGCTGCATCGAAGCTGAGGTTGCAATTATTGGTTCCTCCAAGATGGATAATTAGATCACTGTTGTTTGTATGGGCCTACGCGCATGTGTTCTGTTTGTGTTTGCTTGCTTGTTCGTAAGTGGCAAATAAAGGTTCAGCCATGAACTTTGTTAGGGTTGCCGATCTAAGGTCCCGTTTGTTAGGACTTCTCCACAGGCTTCTTTATCGATTTTAGGTGAAGCTGTACCTTCATCTCACTCATGCAATGTTATGTAACTTGATCAACGAAAAGTAAATGCAGCATGTTGTGTAAGGCTATAAGCTGTGTACGTATTTCTAGCCAGAATCTGTCTATCTGAACAAATATGCCCTTCTCAGAGTTCATTCTTCAAAGATTTCCTACTCAAGTACTCTCAGGAAGTCTACACATCGGGATCGAGAGTCATTATCTGCTTGTGCGATTGGAATTATTTCCGTCAATTAACAAAACTGCTTGTGCTGGAGTTTGAAGTTCAGAAGTAACCGACCTTCAGGCAGGCTATTTCCATCTATAAGCTAAAGTTCCAATCTTATCTAGAATTTCAAATGGCCATAGTACGGCTCAGTTTGTGCTGCCTTTTTCCTTACACTCGTCACGTACATATTACTTTTATTTTCCAATGAGGTACTAATTGCTAAAGTATTAAGACTCGAGTGCTACTTTATCTTTTAATACCCCTTTCTTAACGGATGTAGTTGTCAGCGATGGAGGTGTCATTGACAAGGCGCAGTGACTTCTCAGTTGAGTTGATAGCAATATAAAGTGGACATATTATCACACACACCATCCGATACGTATAGCCATTTGGGTTTGGTATTTTTTACCATAAAATACAACGTGCAGAATTGAAGACCATTTCGCTTTCCAAATGGATCTCTTTTATATTGGGTTAGAGGGAGTATAATAAATCTTGAACAACGGAATGCCAAGTTGCACCATTGTGGTTAGGTACAGTTAAGATAGAACAACAAGGTGATTGATGTGAGCAAGATGTTGACCTTGACTTTGGGTTATTAGCTGATGACATGATAATTTTTTAATAGCATAAATTTTATAAAACTACAGATATTTTATCTATATTATCACAAAACTACAGATTTAAACAATAGGTTCAGAAAACTATATATTTTTTACAGTAATTTCAGAAACATATGTATAGAATTTGTAGTTTTGTGATAAATTGAATATAAAATCTGTAATTTTGTGATAATTTAAATACAAAACTTGTAGTTTTGTAATAAATTAGCTACAAAATTTGTAGTTCTATGAAAGTATGGCTTAAATCTGTAGTTTTGTGATAATATGAACAAATTACATGTACTTTTGCGAAATTTACTTTTTTTAATATGATGGAAATTTTTCTCCAGTTATCCTAGCTCAGAGGCATTCTGTCACGGAGATAATCAAATCAAGTTACAGATTCCGTACGTAGACTTGCATTGCGAAGTAAATTGGCTGTGAGGTTGACCTCTGGCCTGCCGCATTTGTCCTGATCTCAAGAGAAGAGAACAGAATAGAAGAAACCTCATCTCATTCCAAGAAATTTCTGTAGCACTTGCACAGGAAGTCTTTCTGAAGCACTCCTTATCTTGGGAAACATCTACATGTTGTTCAGTAACACCGGCTTGTATTGAAGCAAAAGCAACCATGGGTGCTTGTACCTCTTCATTATGTGGTAAACACTGCTTTAATTAGTGTTGTTCTTCTGCTTTTTATATACTAATAATTCCATCTGATATTACGATACTTGATACGATTACTTACTGTCTTAACTGTGATTTCAGGTCGCTCAAACGAAAGGAAGAACGAAAAATCCGCAAAGATTGCGGCGGTGCCATCTTCTCCGGCGACAGAGACCGGCACTGGGATGGAAGAGAAGAGGATTTTCCAGTGGAGGATCGATGGGTTCTCCTCACTTCTTGCCAAGAGCAAAGGATGGACCAGTTCGAGCAATTTTCAAATAGAGGGTCTTAAATGGTAGCCTATCATATTATGCCTTCTCAATTTCACCAAGTAATCCTTTTTTTTTTTTTTTTGCCAGTCTTCAGTAGGATGCTTCACAAATCAATAGCTCCGGATTTTTGTTTGAAGCAATGCAACTGGAAAGTGCGATGAGCAGTAGTCTTCTCTACCTCTCTATGTTGACCTGTTTGCAGGTACCTGCAGCTGAAGCTGGACGACCGAAAGAGCGGCGACGCAGAAGAACACGTCTCCCTTGTCCTTAAGCTGTCAAAAACTTCTCTGGAACCCAACAGAGCCGTCGAAGCATCGTTCAAGTTCTTGATATACGATCAAGCATACGGCAAGCACATCGAACGCGAATGTAAGATTGCAAACATATGGTAAAACTGGTCCCTGTTTCGTAACAAGTTGGCTCGATTTGATTCGGATTGTATGGTTTCCTAGCTAGTCCTAAAAAAATTGATGTCTCTGAATAAAAGTGTTTTCAGTCACAAACAGTTGCATTTCTGTGCCAATTTTGCAGCTAGCCACTGTTTCCAGGCCGAAAGCCATAGTGCCAAGGTGTTGTGCATGGTTCCCCTCGCGGCACTCAAGAAACCAGATTCGGGCTACATCGTTGCCGACAGCTGCGTCTTCGGTGTGGAGCTCGTCAAGGTCACCACTGCTAAAGCCCTTTTTATTGAGAAGATAAACGCTCGGGAACTCTACACGTGGGAGATTGACAACGTCTTGGCTCTCAGTAGACGGTGCTACTCTCCAGAGTTTGAGATCGGTGGACACAAATGGTACAACAATCATAACTTCTGAATTATCGGCGCTCGATATTTGTCGAACGTTTATTTCTTCTGATTTTGTTGTGATTAAGTTGCCTTTTGGGAAAAAAAATGATGACGAACACCGACTGATTCATGTCTTCAAAATTTCAGGCACATCAGCATGCACCCCAACGGCGTTGACAACGGTCGTGAATTCATCTCCCTGTACCTTAATTTGATAAAGCCCAACATTGCTTGTAGCGAACTGTTGGTGGAAGTGAACCTGTCCATCAAAGACCAAAAGAGTGTTCATCACAAGAAACTCACAGGTTCAACACAAGCCATCTTTCTAACGGTCGTTAGGACAAAGCTATCTTTTCAACTGTCTCCTTGTCCCTCTATTCCAAAATTATTGTCACTGGTTAGCTCAAGTTTGAATTAACCAGATTTTATAACGAATGAAATACCTATACTGGTTTTTACTATGTGACTTGTGCTAACAACAATAAAAAAAATTCTTTTAAAATAGACTAAGTGATGTTGTTTTATCTCATAGGAGGTCACACGAATTCGATCTTTGATTTATATAAGAAAATATACTCTTGATTATCGCTACCTGCCAAAACTCAGTAATAACTTTTTAAATTGAATTATTCAGCAACTAATAATTATTAAAATATTTTTACCTCATAGGAAGTAAAATAATAGTTTAACCCTCGAGATCAACATAAATGAACAGTCCATATTCATTTGAGTCTATTTTAAAATCTGCCTTAAAAAAAGACGACGCGAAGAAGTAAGCCTCGCAGTATACTTATCATGATGTATTTCAGGTCTTCGCATTGATAATGTGCTTTGGAATTTCTGTTGAAACCTGATATATAAATGTGTGCAGGCCGGTGCCGGTTTTCAGCCCCTGAGAAGGGAGACGGCTGGGGATGGGCAAAGTTCATGTCGCTGGAGGAGCTCAGGGGCTCGTCTAGTGCGTACCTTGTGAATGGAAGGTGCTGCATCGAGGCAGATGTTGCAATCATCGGCTCACACAAGATGGTGTGAAGATCCTGCGACTCTTAATTGCGCGGGCAGCTGTGTTTGGATTGTAAATTTGATAAGTGACGACTGAATTGTAAGGAATATGCGAATTGTTCATTAATTAACATCCAAACAAAGCAATTGAATTGGCTCCTAGTTACATACTTCATCCGTTTTTAAAATAAGTGATGTTTTTGACTTTTTAAAATTGAGATTTAATTATTTATTTTATTTAAATTTTTTACGAAAATAAAAAAAATAAACAAGTCAAACTTAAAATACTTTTGATAATGAATCATTTCATAATAAAATAAATAATTTTTTTATAAATTGTTTAAATAAGACAAATGATAAAAAAAGATGTTTAAAATTCTTTAAAAAAGATATTTAGGCTGCGTTTGGCAGCGAGAAACGTTTGGGATTCTTGCTTGAAACACTAGAATCCAAGCCAAACGGAAAAACAGGTGAAATTTTTCTCAGTAGAATCAGGTGAAATATTTCACCAATTTGTATTGAAGCCTTTGAACGGGTTAGGAGGTGTTTCGCAGGTGAAACAGCTCACTTCTTTCTAAACAGACTGAAATATGTATTTTTTGAACAGTTAATAATTTTCAGCAATTTTAAAAAATTCTCTTAAGTTCCCATAGTTTTTAAAATTTATTTTTTATTATCAAAGTATTTACTAAATCTGAATCACTAAAAATTTACCAAACAGTTTTTATAATGATTCTGTTTCTGATCAGAAACATTTTTAACTGAAACATTTTTAACTGAAACTATCAAACACACCTTTATTTTGGGAGGAGGGAGTATCCAATTGAATTCCAGCCGTGCAATCCGATCCTGCAGGCCAAACCCTTCACGGAGGGATCCAATGTGCGCTTTCTAGTATGGGGTCATTGATGGATAAGAGTTGATTTGTAGATAGGGGCAAAATATTCTTAGCTGCTCGCCTGCTTGAGACCCTCCTATTACCGTGGCGGCCAATCCAGCCATCCAAAGACACTACCTTGGGTTCTCTACGGGAACTCAAAGAAATCCAAGTCAGTTCTATGGTGATTGGTGGCGGCGTATTTGTAGAATAAACCGACTTGAAGCGTTGATTAGGCATATCCAGAATGCCACATGATCGGTCATCTTTAAGAGCCATCTGTCATGGGTGCAACATTTGCCATCGCTTCCTATAAACAGCTTGAAGCTTGAAGAGGGGTGTAAAAGTTTTACCTACACGAGCGTGTTGCTGTGGATCGGCACCGAACTTTCAAGACTGTGGATGCGTGAGGGACGTTGGATTTAGATCTGATGGTTGAGGTTTGTAGATGGCAGAAAAGTCAACATCCTCAAATGAGTTTTTTAAAAGAGTAGAGATTCAGTAAAAAGTACACAGATTGCTTTGGAAGGAAAATTTATTGAACCAAGACGATATCTACTCCTTCGTTTTTTTTAATTATTTTCACCAGATGGTTCAAATTTAAGTTAACGAGTAACAATACTTTTAAAACAGAGAGCACATATTTAGAAATTAATTAGAAATGAATATTGACTGTCTCGGGAGAAAACTAAAACGGAGCAAAATCCAGCCTGTGGCCCATGCATCCTCAAATCCAGCCCAGGTCCAAACCAAAACGCCGGCCCCTTTTGTCAGGCGCGAATCAGCCTGAGTGCCCAAGTTCCATTCCCCATTCCCTTCCCTGCCTCGGCGATCCACCACCGCAACCCAAGCGCCATGCCGGCCGACGCCGCCCCAGCGGTTGACCCCGCGCCGGCGCCGCATCCCCCGCCGGGACTAGACGCGCGCACGGGCGGCCATGTACTGCGCCGCGCGGCGGGGTACCTCCTCCACCCGGCCTCACTCCCGCCGCTCCTCCTCGCGGCGCTCCTCCTCCTCCTATTCCGCTCCGCGCTCCTCGCCGGCACGCTCCGCCTCGCCTCCTTCGCCGACCGCGACCCTGCCGTCCGCTCTCTCCTAGACCGCATTTCCCCTCCCGCCCCGCCCTCGCCGCCGCCTCCCCAGCACCATCTCCCACGCCGCCGCTCTCCCTTCACCTCGTCGTCCTCTCTCTCCGATGATGACGTTCTCGTAGGCCCCCTCGACCCCTCCTCCTCCTCACCCTCCAGCCGCCGCAACGCTTCCTACCACCACGTCCTCTTCACCTCCTACTACTCCTCGCCCAAACCCGACCCCGTGCCACTCCAGCGGCTGATCCCGGCCTATAATTCCCCATTCTTCCTCGCCGTCCACAACGATACGGCGCCGCCGAAGCCCGTCTCGTCGCCGGGCAACGAGCTCCGGCTGCTCGACCTGACAAGGCGCGACGTCGCGGCTATCATCAACCTGCTCACTCTGCTCTCCTTCGCCCATGTGCTCGCGATCCTCGGGTATATCGCCGTGCACTCAGCTGCGCTGGGCGTTGTGTTTGCTTCTGTCACAGGGCGGCACGTTCCAGGGCAGCGACCAGGATTTCTGCTTGTTGGTGCTGTGATGGGTGCGAAGAAGCTCACAGCGTTCACATTCCTCAGATGGGCGACGCGCGATGCGGTTGTGCAGATGCTCTGCCTCTTGTTCTTTGCTGACGTTCACGACCAGGCACGGCTGTTCAGGCTATTTGTGGCTGCCAGGCTCATGCCATTCTCAGCATCTGTGAACCCATGGATTGCTACAGCCGTTGCAGGCCCTGAGCTTGATGGATTCTTTGTTGCTTGGGCTGTACTCGATGCTGTCATCTCGGTGCTGTTCACTGTGGTGCCCTGGGTGGTTGTCATGGAACGTGATCTGCGCCCACCTGGGCGCAATTCTGTCAAGGAAGGGTGCTATATTGTGTCTCTTATGGCAACAGATGCCACATTACTCAAGTGCTGGGAGACAGTGGTATGTGGCAGCATGGGGCGGCTTATCATGGTGACTTTTTGTGGGAAGGTTCTTGGTGGATTTCTTCATTCTGTCGCAGAGGTCTACTTCATGGTGGTGTGGTTATTGTTCTACTTTGCCGCGAGGTGTAAGGAAGCACGACTGGGGGGCCGCCAGTTTGGAATGGAGGATGTGGCAGTTGCTCTTGATGGATTTAGGTAGTGGAAAATTCATGGCCGCTGCATGGTTCATCAATGCACGAAGATTATACAGGCATATTTCATGCCTCATACTGCTCATAGACGATACACTACTGGTCTTGGCAAAGCAGAGGCTTTTGGAGTTCTCTTAATCTTCTGTTGCCGGGATTGTACATGATTTGGATGAGGAAAAGAGGCTGACCATGTTGTATTTACAGTATTGTTCCTCTGTGGGAACTTGCATATAGCCGCTCTGTAGGCATCTGAAAAGGAAATGATTCACATATTCCACGGGAGGTAAGATGCCTTCTGTAGGTGTTGTAGCTCCAACATGATTTGTGAAGTTTATACCTACAGTATGCTAGAAAATTTTCATCGGTGATTTTGTAGTTTGAAACTTGTGTTGTTGTAGATTCACATACAGGTGACTCTCTGTAAATATGCACCCCTTATATTTATTTTGGCAGCAATCTTTTTTCCAAATCTTTAATAAGCGTTGTATTGCTCTATGAATAAGTTGACTGGTGATGAGTTCCTTAGGCACAAGAGGGTTTGGAAGTATATTTGTGCATTTTATGTTGATTGCGAGTAATAGCAGTTTCATGTACTATTTTGTTACATATTGATTGGATAGCTCTTCAGTTAGTTGTTATGTAGTTACCCTGTTACTGTTGGACTTAAGAGGGCAAGAAATAGTTGACATGGCTAATCTTATTGTCGTATGACAGTTCCATTTGTACTTGTGTCCTTTCATGTTTATATCGTGATAACATGTATCAAGTAACAAAGGCTTTTAATCCCAAGCAAGTTGGGGTGGGCTATGCATTAAACTTATGTAGATATCGAACTTCATAGATATCTTCAGAGTAAATTTGCCTTTAAAATATGTGTGAATTTCCTAAATTGGCCATGGGTGTGTCCCGGGTCTGTTTTGTTTGTCCTGAAGTAGCTTTGTAGGCCTTTTGTGGAATAATGTAACTAATTAATTATACTGCAACCTAGGTATTACAGTCTAGGCCCTCAATTTTCTTTCTGCTAGTTCTCATTGTAGACCAGTTCATTGTTTTTATGTTATTTAACTTGTATGCATTAAGCGCTAAGCTGTCCCACCACATATTTCCATACTGCATATTGTTGCTGATTGCGCTCCAGCTGTATTCAGAAATCAGGATCCATTTTATGCGACTAATAAGTGTCTTAGTGATATCCATTTCCCTTTATATTCTGTTAGATGGAACTCACTTTAGGATCATAGTCGTGTCTATGGGATCAGGTCGTTGGTGCTGCTGAGGTGCAGCTTTCTTTCTGTTCTTATCAGGTCATCTTAATGCCTTCCCTTTGTAATTGTTTACTCTCTTCCTGAAATGAAATGCAAGTATCATGTGTTTTCGAGAAAAAAAATGGAACTATGAACTGACGTTAGACTTCTGTACCACCTGAAAATAATAGTTGATACATGGTGTGTTTTAGTTTGTCTGAATTGCAGCCTTGATTTTTTTATGTGCTGCATTTTTGTTACATGCATAGTTGACACTTTGATTCAAACTTCCAGCCTGATACAGATTCTAGGCAGTTTGGCTTGCATCATATGTGGAGACGAATATGTCAAATTCATAATGTCACACATGATGTGTGACACATCATGCTAGTACATTATTTTTTTAATCCTTCTCTAATGTGATGGACATTGAATTGATTATCTCTTGCTGATGAACAATAGTAGATCATAGACTGGCTTCAAACCCAACCTGTTTTTGCATACTTTGAAGCCGCCACTCAGAATATGTGTTTCTCCACTTGTGTGGGGTGCAAAATAAGATTGGGATTTCCTTCACTGGTGTTATGATGCCTTTGAGGAGCCAGATGCGTGACCAGGAGTCCAGGGCTATGTTTTGCCATCAATCCCACTGTCATAAATTTGCAATTTGATGGATTCTGTGCGACGCACGCTGTACTCATATCCACACAAAGGAATGAAAAGGGTGGTCGCAAGGTCATACCGTGCTGATGCATTCTTTGTGTGCTGATAGAAAATTTTGAGAACATGTTTTGGTGGTAATAACCTTGTCTTATGGGAAGAAATTAGTCTATTTCTGATTTGTTGCATCGTTATCTTGTGTTACTAGTTGGATGCACATATGCAGCGTCAGGCATTCTAGTCAACCAATGGAATTCCGATTGATATCACGGGATTGTCTTTTTCTGAACACTTAGGACTGTCTCCTTTTTTTTTTTTAAACTCCTTTTTTGAAGGCTTAGGACTGTGTTTTCATTCGTCTAAAAAAAGGACTGTTTTTCATTGGTGAATCGTAGGTCTCATTCACTCATTATCAGTCTTATTCGCATTTAACAGTAGTTGGGTCAAGAGTTGTGCAAATGGTCCCCTCTGTGGACCGTAGTTGGGCCGCGAATACCGATTCGCTTTTCAGGTCACTCGAACATAAGGCCGTCGTCTCCGTTTTCCAACTTCCCCCGCACCCCTCGCTGCTCCGATACACATCCGCCGCAACTACTCGCGCACGTGCTCCCCGTCCGCTCGCCGCCGCCGTCTCCGCTGGAGCCATGGGCCTCGTAGATGCTCTCTACCGCGTGGTGATGCGCCGCAACGCCGTCTACGTCACCTTCGTTGTCGCCGGTGCCTTTGCGGGCGAGCGGGTACGCCCCCTCCCCACGTCTACCGTCCCCGATCCGCATCTCTCAGATCCACCCCACGCACCACTCGTCCTCTCTTTCATTCCTGCTTATCGTGTCTTTTAGGGCCTGATTTGATTCGGTTTTGTTGTAGGCTGTGGATTACGGCGTCCACAAGCTCTGGGAGATGAACAACGTCGGCGTAAGATTTTCTCCGCCCCTCGCCTTCTTATATTTCTTAATTGATTCGTAACACACGTCCAGATACTTCATATATGATCTGTAAAATGGGGAGAAAAATTCACGGTCTAATGATCTAAACATGTGGCTCTGCGATCTATTGTCTGTAGTGAGATCAGGTGCGGGAATGTCCTTCATATAGATATCTGGGAAGGAGTGGGTATCGTTGCATAAGAATAAGCTTGGATTTATAAGGATGTAGCAAATTCTAACGAAGTAGGAGTAGTAGGAAACATTAAATACTTTTGTACTGTAAATGTAATCTTTGAACCGTGCCAAACCAGCTAGTACTTTTCATGGCGCACAACAATGGAAATAAAAATCATAATGTAGATATGCTGATTTTCCAAGCATAACATACTGAAAGCAAAATTGTCAGGTGTGATCATGGTACAATATTGCATGCTCTTCTATAGTTCTATTGTATCTGCATTACTTATTCTTTTTTTTTGCAACTAGTTAAGGAGTTCTTTCTTTTAAATTGTCGACCACTAACTGATAAATGCAAAACTGATGAAGTGCTTGGACCCTTTCTCTGACCCTATGCAAGCGGGAGCTACGATCACCAATCTGCCTTTTTGACCTGATTGCAGCATACGTTTTATCTCTATTATGCATAGTGCATAAGGAGCGAGGGTAAGGGTGGTAAAAGGACTTGGCCCACTGGTAGGGATGCAGGTTTCCTAATTTTTGGGTTGGCTCACGACCCAAAAAATCTTCCAAATGTACTAGAATTCATCCCACCTTCATAAATTCATAACACAAATATGCTAGGGTGCTGACCCACAATTAGCCACCAGGTTACCCATTTGCATCCCTACCAACGGGCCCTTTCAAAATCTCAATCGGCTCTTATTACATGTTAGTTCAAAAAATGGAATAGAAATTCGGTCCTATCCTAATACGATCTAGCCCTCATCGCAGCTAGTTCATTTTTTTGGGCCCGTTACCAGGCCTAAGCGAGGGTCAGCTCAGTTGGTTAGCTCATTATAGTGGAAGCTAGCCATCCGAGTTTGATTCTTACTGGCCGTGTCCCTGGTTGAGTGCAGGATGGGCTGGCTGGGGTTTGCACTCTAGTCCCTATGACATGTTCCTCGAGGTGGCAGGAAGCTAATATACTCTCTGGCCTCTTTTTATAGTGCATAAAGGAAATCTCAAATGTGCGTGCTGATCATTTGGTCTGTATTTGCAAACCTTGCTTGGCTCTAGAAGCTCAAATTGTATTTTGTTACAAAATTATTGCCAAAGCTGTTCACATATATATATTATCTCAGTCTATGGTATGCAAAATGCTTTGAGCTGTCTGTTGACAATTTTATTTTGTGGAATTTCAGAAGAGGTACGAGGATATCTCAGTTTTGGGACAAAGGCCGGCTGAAGAATGAAAAGACTGAAGCTTTGCTTGCTTTCCCAGGATGTCGCTTCTTGTGAAATTGGTCACCAGTTAGGGCTCTGGTTTTGTCATTTTCTTCCTGACATAATAAGGGATGTAAAAATCATAACTTCATTTATTAGAGTTGCTACTCAATTTTGCGGCAGAAATGTTTGAAACCTGTTATCGAGTACGGGATTGGTTGTATATGTTGTTCCCTCCAGAATCAGCTTAAGATTATTGAAACTTGATTCCTGTGATCGAGGAAAGTAGTATTAGTTACTGTTTGCTCCTGGGGTTTTCATCCGTTGGTTGAACTAGGGATGGCAATTCGGGTTCTCGTCGGGTTTTAGACCCGATGGGTGCGGAAGCGGGGGTGAAAATTCACCCGCGGGTCACACTCGCACCCGACCCGTATAATTTCGGGTGTGGGTTTTATTTCGCACTTGCGGGTGCTCCGTCAGGTCTCGAATACAACCAGTTTAATTGGTTTTTTATGTTTAATCCACCAACCGAAACCCGACAAAGGACCTGAAGTTTGACTCGAAACCTGATCTAAAACCCGATAAACTCGATAAAGGATCTAAAACCCGGTTTGAAACCCGACAAGGGACCCGAAACACGGTTTGAAACCCGATGACCACCTGATACCCGATTCAAAACCTGATGGAGATCCGACACTCGTGTTGTGATAAAACCTGCCGGAAATCTGACACTCGCCTGAAACCCGATGGGTTCAGATGCGAGTTTTACTGGTGCAGGTTTTTTAAATCGGGTGGATTTTTGCGAAACCCGATCCGTTGCCATCCCTAGGTTGAACCGCTGGTCATTAAGCTGTCCTAGCTTGGGCTATTGAGAACCGAGTACTATTTCTGCCGTATTTGCTCATCTGAGGCTTGCAGAGGAACGTGGATGCGCTCCAAGATAAACAGGTAATGAGACGCGAGCGCGAGGCGCGACGCATCTGTTAGCAGATCATCAGTTGATGTTGCTGGGCCTGGGCTGGAGCCTCCGAATGATTCGCCGCTTTGGGTGTGGCAGGACCGAGGATGATGATAGATGTGTAGCCCCATCTCTGCTGCAAAAGAGCTCCGGAGGATACTTGTTGGACCCCAGCAAATGGATAGGTAGGGACCATATGTAACCACAAGCACTGATGGCACAGGGTTTTGACAACGCGTTCCGTTCCGCCACTACTAGAGCTGATGAAAAGGAGCTCCGGTGGTTGTTGCCTTTTTCGCTTTTCAGAGATCAGTTTAGATATCCTCAAAGCATTTTTAAAAGCTCCCCATTCACTCTTACTAAATCAAATTATATATAAAAAAGTGTAAAAATACTCCTTCAACAGCTCCATTTAAACATCTCTCTACTTTTGAAGGTCTCTATAAATCTCACTATCTGGTTTAGATCTAGAGAATTTTTTGAGGTCTTTAATCTAAATCTTTTGTGCAACTAACCTGAGATCAGTTGTTTACATAGTTTAAATATAAACTATATTTAAAAGAGCTGTTAGAGAAAATGACTAAAATAAACTTTGATTTTTTTTGCTGGCCCTTAAAAATACTATAATAGAGAAGTGCAGGATGCGTCAAACAAATAGAAAGCAAGTCGATAGGGAAGGATGGACACGTTAACTAGAGATCGCACGCGCGAGCAGATGTTATTAGTATTCTCGTGATCGACACAAAATTCTCACATAAAAAGAAAACCCACGACTTCCCGGCCCGTTTCTAGTTAATTATACGCACTAGCGTAGGTAAATTA
Organism: Zoysia pacifica; assembly: GCA_001602315.1. Taxonomy (NCBI): domain Eukaryota; kingdom Viridiplantae; phylum Streptophyta; class Magnoliopsida; order Poales; family Poaceae; genus Zoysia; species Zoysia pacifica. Next base: position 84,152 of record BCLH01001057.1, on the reverse strand, counting down.
TAGAGTCATCTAGGAGGGCCTGCCGTTGTGTTGGAGCGTCGATCAATGCAGCACCTCTGGCACCTCTGTACAGGAAGGTTCATGTTTGTTTAGAACACTATAGGCAGTGACGCATGCAGGTACGTGTTTGCATCAAAATCAAACATCTAAAGGTGCCATCGCGACAGGTACCACCACCCGGCCGGCGGCGGTTTCCTAGAACCTGTCAAAACGACCAATCCGTTTACGTCCCCATCGATGCATCAATCATGGCAAATTAAAAGGCCACAAAGGTGGACCATTGCTGAATTAGCTGCCTACGACCCGCTTGGACTTGGATGCTGTTGAAGATAGGGACCGTGGCGTGCAGTAAAATGATCTTCGTGTGCCACGAAATCGCCAGTTAGGCTTTTAGCTAAGGAAAAACAAACAATTCGCGAGTAGGCTTTTTAAATTGTTTATATATTCTTCACCCACCAGGCGAAAAAGATCGAGGTCAGTTTTGCCTTTTGCTGAGAGAGATAGGAGTGGGTTTAGTTGGTGATGGGGCGTGGTCCCTTCACAATGTACACGCCGGACTTTTTTTTCCAAAGGTGCACAATTGTTAATAGTTAACCAACTAAAGACTATGATCTCCACATGTTCATTTAGACTGTAGATGGGATTGTGTACGTACGGAGATAAACTATAGCTATACAAGTCATGATGGCTTACATTTTATTTGTTTTAGAAATACGCGTTGAAAATTATTTAGTTTGTAGTTGCAGACTCGTACTTGTTTGAGCTTGTTCGATGTGACGATACATTTGTGATCTGTCTAGCGTGCTTTCCTTCTATTTGTCACCCAAGCCGACAGCACTCAAATTTAGGGTGCATCCTTAATTATTTGCCATTTTCACCTTTTGCAAACCAGTACGTATTCTCCTTATCAAGTTGCAGGTTGAGGATGTGGAATGTTCATCTTTAATTTGCCACAAGCTTGGGACTTGCTTCAGTTATCGATATTCATAAAAGTAGAATAATGAACAAAGAGGAATTAGGCAAAAATTTTAACCACAAGTCCAACCGGACCTGTGTTTCCTCTCATCTTCCACCAATAATATAGTACTCCTTTCCTTTCAAAACTATAGTACTCCTACTTGGTAAATCAAGGGCACGAATTTTCTAAGTTCACAGTGTGCATGTTGACAACATGTTACTCCTACTGCTGTGATTTTTATGGCAAGTTACAAGCCATCGTGCGTCGGTTGCGTGGTCGTCGTCCCATGTCGTCAAAAGAAGACGCTTGGTCAATCTGCCATGCATGCGCCCTTGTGTTCACATGTGAGAAAAAAATTCTGCAACTAAACCCAGTGAAAGATCCCACTTGCGTACCGTATAGAGAAGAGAACGATGCTACCATTTGGCTCTTTTATTTGCGGTCTCCATTTGGCTCTTTTGTACGTAATTTTTTTCTATATTTTTGTAAGAGCCTATTTTTAGAAATAGAATCCGTGAAATCATGCATGGTAATAAGGTACGTAACAGATTTACCGCGGCAGTAGTGCTCGTAGCAACAATGCAACATATCAAGAGTGACAAATTGATAAGCTATGTGATGCTTGGTGTTGTTGTATTGGCCCGCAGAAAGAGCCGTGCCGCCGATATACCAGACTTTCAGGAGAACAATATGGAACTGTTCACCCCTTTTTGTCGACTAGCTAGTGATCAAGAATCTGAATGGATACAAGAGAAGAATCTGTTTGCTTATTCTTTTCTATAAAATGTTGTTCATTTAGTTTAATGGATAAGAAAGAGCTACTAGCATGCCCCTTGGACTTATTTGTATAGTTTATTTGCAGCATATTCACATAAATAAGCAGAATTTATGTCGAACAAAAAACTTATTCACAACGGTTAAAACAAGTTGTTTTTTAACAAGCTCCAGCTATGCGAAATAGGACTATTAAACCACACACAATAGGAATGGTATATGTCATAAATGTTTGTAGTGTGTATTTTCCATTCATGTCCAGCTCATCCGGTGTATCTGGACAGGTCTTCAAGAGAGGGAAAAAACATAAAATGGGAGAAAAAAGGAATGTATCTAGACGAATACCTGGTCAAGAGCAAGAATCAAACGGAAATGATAACTAATTATTAGCATCATGAATTAGTACTAAACAATAATTTGGATACTAGACATTTTTTTATTCTTTTTGCTCAAAACTCATTAAATGGGCAGTAGTAACCCAGCAAATAATTTCTGAGATATTATACAGCTTTTAATCTTTTTATTCCTCTAGAAAATGATTATCTGGATATTTGACACATAATACCGCCAGGATCCTAGTATCATGCATGAACTTGCAAACTGAATTGGGATTTCTACTTTTTTTCTCTCTCGATAATATCCCTGTTTTACCCCCTACAAGATCGGAATCTTGTCCTTGCATATTCGCAAAGCCATCATTCGAAAAAGAAATAAAAAGTGAATTTCCGTTTAGGCATCACATGATCTCAAGCTATGGTCAGGGACGGACGTGCGCGTATGCTTGCATATTCCAACAACACTGCTATCAGAAACCTCTTGCAAGTTTTATTCTCTTTCACGGTTCGCCCAACCTGTTTTGTGGGTTTTATGGTCTTGCACTGTTATTAGTTTCTACCTACCCTGCAGCTGAACATTTTTTTTTTTGCTGAACTTGGCTCCACTGCCTTTGAATAATAAAATCAGGCACTATCTGTGAATTGTATTAGGTCATGAATTAAATATGTAGTGTTGTCATATTTTGGTTAATAGGATTGTGACATGGGCATGGTTAGCAGCCAATTAATCAGCAAAAGATGATTATGCTGGATCATTTATGGGGTTGACAACTCCCTCAAGGAAAAAAAGCTGGTTGGCAAGATAATTTTTTCCCTGAAAGAGTTTCCATTGCTGACAAATGGTGCACCTTTGCAAATGTGTAAATTTGCAAATGCCCATGTCTCATAATATCATGTAGATAAACTATGGTTGTATTAAAATTCTCACATATGATGATTTCTTTCAAGAACAAACCGTGTTACGAGGTCAATAGTTTTACTTCTATCGTAACACCCAACATCAGTGTGAATTCACGGGGTGAAACAACTTACCAATTTATAAGCATACACCAAACATTTCTGTCTGAAAAATACAACAAAATCAATGATGACAACACTATCTCATATATATACATATAACAATCTGTTCATGACAACATTTTCATATATTGCTGACAACAGATGATGCAACTTTGCAAATGTGTAAATTTGAATCTACCATCAGTAGTTAAAATATGGTGGTTAAAATTTTCATAGATGACGATTTCTTAAAAGAATGGAACCGTGTTATACTAGGTCAATAGTTTTACTTCTGTCGTTATAGACAACATCAGTGTGAAAACACAGGGTGAACTTGTCAATTTATAAGCATACACCAAACACATGCGCCTTAAAAATATACCAAAAAAAAACAATGATGACAGCACTATTTCTACCATCATACTATAACAATATGTTCATGATGTCACCTAATCTATTACAACGTATTTATATGGCTCCAACACACTCATTGACAGAGAGAATTTTGAGGTCTTTCAACACCTCAAGTATCTCATCTTCCTCATTGTTTTTGTGGATAGTTTGAAACCATTGAATCAAATAGCTAACTTTGTATGAAACATAACATTCAAAGCGTTCGCACGAGTCACTTCTTACGTTTAAACCATTACGACTGATGTACCAGTCAACAACCTACATACATTTGGTAACATTCATCATAAATATGATTACACGGATGTGTCACTACTTATCAGCTAACTTATATAAATATAATTTGTCGCGTGAAATAGGTTAAGCAATCGAACCAATATTGATATAGTAATTCATTGCAGACTAGGTAAAAGTCTAAAACAACACCTCGGAAAAGCCATATCTGGCCAATTTACAAAACCCCATTGATGTCATTACCATGCTAGTATCATTGTCGAACTCCACTGATGGTATTAAAATTCTCACATATGCCGATTTCTTACAATAAGAGAACCACACACAACATCAGTGTGAATATACGGGTAAAACTACTTAACAATTTATAAGCATACACCAAACACTTTCTAGAAAATATACAATACAACAAAGGTGACAACACTATCTCATATATGTCAACATTAACAATATGTTCATGACCACACTATCTCATATATTGCTGACAACAAATGGTACAACTCTGCAAATGTGTAAATTTTAACATATGACGATTTCTTAAAAAAACATATTATGTTATACGAGATCAATAGTTTTAGTTCTGTTGTTACACACAACATCAGTGTGAAAAGACGGGGTAAAACTACTTGTCAATTTATATAAGCATATACCAAACACTTATACCTTAAAAATATATAAAAAAAACAATGATGAAATCACTATTTCCTACCATCATATATAACAATATGTTCATGATATCACATAATCTATTACAACATATTTATATAGCTCCAACAACTCGTTGACATAGAGAATATTTAGGTCTTTCAACACTTACAGTACCACATCTTCCTCATTTTTTCATGGCTAGCTTGAAACCATTGAATCAAATAGTAACCTTGTATGAAACTTAAACTTCAAAGTGTCCACACGGTCGCCTCTTACGGATAAACTATTTAGATTGATGTACCAGTCAACAACCTACATATATTTAGTCACATACACCATAAGCATTATTACACTACTTATTATTTAACTAGCACAAATATAATTTACCGCGTGAAACAGCTAAGCAATCGAATCAGTTTTGATATAGTAATCCATTCGAACTGATATAGTAATCTATTGCCGACTAGGTAAAAGTGTAAACCGGGCCAATTTACAAAACCCCACTGAGGTTGTGAGCCTCCAAAAGCCATCATCCATGATTCTATGTACAGTCCATTTAGAGAATCGAAGAGCCATTCCATTCCGGAAAACCAAAAGAAAAAATAAAAATTCGCCAAAAGAAAAAAATAAAAATTCAGAAAATGCAAAGGGGGCTGAGCTGGTTCAACGCTTCAGCCAGCGCGCGACAGTGCAGTACGTAAGCAGGGGCGTTGCCTCACACGGAACGAAACGGAAGAGGCGAGACGCGGCTGCGGGCGTCCGCGTTCTTTCTCAAACCCGCGCCCTCCTCCTCCCTCCATCGCCGTTAAATAGCCACTCCCCCGGGGCCACAGCCGCGTGCTCACCGTCCTCCTCCTCCTCGCCGAGACCAAGAGAGCAAGCCTCTCGCTCCCTCCCTCGCGCGCAGCGAGATCGATCCGTACGTCTGCGATCCATGGGGCGGGTGCCGTGCTGCGAGAAGGAGGGCCTGCGCCGGGGCGCGTGGAGCGCCGAGGAGGACCAGCGGCTGGTGGCCTACGTCCGGCAGCACGGGCACCCCAACTGGCGCGCGCTGCCCAAGCAGGCCGGCCTGCTCCGCTGCGGCAAGAGCTGCCGCCTCCGCTGGATCAACTACCTTCGCCCGGACATCAAGCGGGGCAACTTCACCGCCGACGAGGAGGGCCTCATCATCCGCCTCCACCACGAGCTCGGCAACAGGTCAGCAGTCAGCGACACCATGCACCTTCGTTCTTCCCGTCGGCCCCCTCTCTTGTTCCGACTTATTTTGGCCTTGATTCTTTTCCTTTTTTTTTTCTTCGATTAAGGGTTTGCGACAAGAGTTTTTTTTCCCGAAAGGATTTGCGACAAGAGTTTGCAGTAATTTTATTTTATATGATAATAAAAACGTGATGTTTTTCGTGGAAATTCATTCTTTAGCGACATGATTGATAGTTCGTTTGCAATTTGCGTACCATCGATTCGAATCATTTTGACGATTTTTGTTGAGTTTCAATCCGTTTCATACTCTTTGGCAATCGCGTGATCCATTGCACGGCCAATAATTTTGCCGAAGCTGAAAAAAAAAAGGCATTTTTCGGTTGTTCTGCAAGCAGGCCAACAGTGGTTCAAATACTCCCCCATCTTTTCAACCTTTCTTTAGATGCTTTTCTTCAAACTTTTTGGTACGGCTTTTACGATTGATTGGCGGCCATGGCCGCCTCGAAACCATAACTTATCTCCCCGGAGAGGACAAAAGCCTGCGTGATTAGCTTAACCCCTACTGTTTGATTGGTAACCAATCCGGGCTATGAAAATCGTCAGAGATTCCATCTCGTTTGGCCTCTCGTGGCTACAGCAACATCAGCTGCTACATCACCATGCATTCATTTCATTTCATTTCGTTCACCACTTGCAAATTGCAATCTGCAACTGGACCACGTACGTAGCAGCTTTATAATAGTGTTATGCATAGATATGCTGGCATATAAAATGGGGGAAGTGCCATGGTCGATGCCGCCATGATCGCATCACTTCACAGGAACATTCTGTTGCTGAATTCAATAGCAAAGCATAAACTGTGCACTATGGGCTTCAAATCCCTCTCTGATGTAACTTTACATTGGGAACCAAATCTTTTGAAGCAACACAATCTTGCAGCTTGCATATTTTTTTCCAAAAAAACTGTTCTGTTCGTCGCGTTCCTGTGCTGACAGCTGAATGTTGTGTGTCAACAGGTGGTCCGCAATCGCCGCACAGCTGCCGGGGCGCACCGACAACGAGATCAAGAACGTGTGGCACACGCACCTCAAGAAGAGGCTAGAAAACGCCGACGGCGGCGGCGGCCGGAAGAAGCAGGCGGGCAAAAGCAAGACCGCCAAGAAAGCCGCGCAGGCAGCCGCCGACGACGTGGAGGGTGCCGCGGCGTCGCCGTTCACTGACACGGCGGCGTCGCCGGGGCTGTCGAGCAGCGGCGTGACGTGCTCCACGGCCACCGAGTCCACCGCGGCGGCGTCTTCCGTCGACAACGCGGCCACCACAAGTGCGAGCCGCCAAGTCGCCGTCAAGGCCGAGGAGATCGAGAGCCTCAGCACCGCGGAGTTACCGCCCATGGACGAGAGCTTCTGGACGTCGGCAGAGGTGATGGACATGGACCTCGGCGCCATGGACGAGGAGCTGGGTCTGGCCAGCTCGGCGCCGTCGACGGGGGATCATGAGGACATGGAGTTCTGGCTCCAGATGCTGCTGGAGTCCGGCGACATGAACAGTGGACTTGAGCGTCATGTAAACATCTAGAATTAAGATTTGTTGAATGCAAGTTAGAAACTTGTTTTCTTTTTTTTTTCTCTCTTGTTATCCTTTTTCCCATTTTCTGCTGATGAGAAAATATTGGGAAATTTGATCTGTCTATGGCGCCTTCTTTAGGGAAAGAAAAAGCTAGCAGCAGCAACTTGTTTGTTCTTTAGCTGGCTTCAGTAGCAATTAATTCTCCTTCCTGTCCTAGCTTCACTTCATGAATTCACCATATTTACTACTCCCTCCGTTCACAAATATAAGTCATTCTAACTTCTGAGCATAGAAATTAAAAAGAAGTGAAAAAGTATGATGCGCAGAAAACAAAAAGGAAAGAGACAAAGATAAAGATAAAGATTTATTAAAAAGAGAGAAAGTGTGTGAGAAAGAGAAAAATATGTATTGAAAAGTGAGAATGACGTATATTTAAAAATAAAATTTAAATCCTAGAATGAAAAACGGAGGGAGTACTCTGCTACCACAAATCAAAGATGGGTGCAAACCCATGTATGGGGTCCCAAAACAAAAAAAAAAGTGCAAAATTAGCATTTTGGATTGGGAGGCATGGTTCAAGCCGTGAGGATTATCTGCAGTGTTATCCTCTAACGACAGTCGCTGACATCTAGATCACTAGGTAGCCACCTTGTGGTCCACACTTAAGTGTCTGTCCTTAGATGATAGCGCTGCTGAAGATCTGCTTCCGGTTCAGAGTATACCTGTCAGTATAATCAGTGTAGTACTGTGTGAAACTGTTCAACTCATTTTCACTTTATGGATAGCACGAGGTAAACGCTCCCTAGCCGATGACTGAATATGTTGGATGCACCGTGGGTAGAAGTCTAGAACGCGATGGTATGTTTTTCACATGGTGCGCCGAGAAATGTATGCAGCTTCAGCGCAGAGCCAAGAAAAGAAAAAGTGTGTAAAACAAGGAAGAAACGCGGCTCTAGGGAAATCCAAATGTACAAACCTTCTGTGTGGATGCTACACGTGTTTCTTCTTTCAGATCGCTGAATGTTGCATCAGTCTCAGATATCAAAAAGCTACTATACATGGAGCACGAAATGTCAATCGCAAGAACGCATCTAATCTTAGTAGTTAATAAAGTTAATACGGTTAAGAAATTGGAGTCTGTTCTCGGCTGACCGTGTCGGTCAAATGATCTGCTAGCTAGGAGTAGCATGCAGACGATTGCGATGCTCGGGTTCACACGTAAGTTGAACGGCAGCTGAAGAGAAAAAGGTACTACTACTCCTATAGGACGTTGGTGCACGCGAAGTCAAGGACTAGTCGTGGACTTTGTCATTTCTAGATTATGCACCTGAGTTGGTTGAACCTGCAGATAGCTAGCCTAACAGAAACGCAGACAAAGCTTGGTCACAGACTCACAGTTTCATACAGCAGCTTGCCTTGCCCCAGCCCTTAAACAGTTTCGTATATTCCAGCTTTTTCCTGGGCACTTCCTTTCCCTTTTCAATTCACACGTATTTTGAATGAACCACGGTGAATATGAAGATGAATGATATCCAGACAGTTTTTCTTTCCTTCAACAGATTGGCAGTCTCTTTGTAAATGTGGGTGTCCCGTTTGTTGGGCTGTTTGTTAAGAAAGGATACATTTTCTTGCACGGACGAGAACCGGATAAAATTATTTGGAAAGAATGTGATACCCTAGCAGTCATCGTTTTTTTTTTTATGAGAGAGAGAGAGAGAGAGAGCCGTACATCGGCTCACCGTTGATCGATCAACGCATAGTATCGTTCCGAACAGAGCTGACCTGCGGGGCTCTCTGCTCTGTTCCAAACCCCCGCGGACACAGCTTTGGTCAAAGGCGAGATTACGCAAGCAATCGGTAGTAAACTGCAGGATATTAAGGATATCTTAATCAACTCTCGCGTCTCTCAGCAGCATGACATGAACACGGGGCGGACGCGGCTTAGAATATACGTCCGCGCAGAAAGAAATTCGCGCCTTGCCTTGGTATGTTTTGTGTTGTTGTTGTACGCACGCATAGCCTTGCTAGACCGAGTCGAAGGGTCCGGGAACCAGGAGCCGAGATGTCTTTTCAGAGAATTTTTTATTTGATCTTTAAAAAAAGTCATCGCTTCTTTTTTTTAACTTTTTTATTCGGACAGAATTTCATCTTTTATTTTTTTTTCTTCCGTTATTTTAGATCACTAATAGAGTTAATTTAAAGGTCAAATGACTATTTTACGCTCTCAAAAAACAAACCATCACAAGTTCAGCTTGTATTTGTGATAATTTGATAATGCATTATTTTTTAAAATAAAATTATAACATTTTTTTTTAATATATACTATATTTTAACATGAAAACGTGATAGTGTTAACTTTTTAACAAATTTAAGTTGACATTATAGCGGTGACTTTTTTAAGCTAAGAAACGAATTTTCTCCTTTTTGAGAGAATTCACGAAGTGCAGGGTAGTGGGTGATGGGACAATCAAACTCTCTCTCTTCTCGATATTGATTTCTATTATTAACTTTAAATATTTATTTTATTCAAAAAATTTATTTAAAATTCGAAATTATAGTTCAAATAATTTTAATAATAAATCAATTATAACAAAATATATAATATTTATAAATTTTTTAAATAAAATAAATAATTAAAATTGATGTTAGAAATTAATAATGACATTAATTTAAAAACAAAAATAGCGTGTGAAAGCGATTATGTTCTTTCTCAGCACCCAGCAGACAGAAAGCTGCTGCTCCCGCGTTCGTCTTGGCCTGCCGGCCTGGAGCTCTGTCCGAACGTGGCAATGGCTGGCACGACGACGTCTATACGTGTCCGTTCAAACACACGATTGCACACGCACACGCACGGAGAGGCACGCGACGACTGGGCTCCGGATATAAGCGGATTTGCTACAGACAACTTTACATACAGACTGTCTTCGAAACCGTTAGAACGATAAATAAATAAATAAAATAAATTTTATGTTTTTTAAAAAATAAACTCTACTTATTATTCTTGACTGTATTCACAATAACCTCATTTCTGACTAACTTTATTATAACTTTTACCGGCTCCGGATCCAGCGCGGCTGCACGCCGCTGCATGCCTGCTGCCGCGTGTGCCCCGAGCTCGTGTCACACGCGGCAGCGACGGCGATGGATTCCCTGCCGGTCGCGTGATTCACCCGTGCAGAGCTTCACGAGTGGCGACCGAGCACGCCGTCAGTTAGGTGGGGACACCCTGTCTTGCGGCGGACTCGGCCGCGGCACCGCGGCATGCAGGCCGAGGTCTGGTAGAGGAATTCTGGATGCTGCGACGCGATGATGGTTACAGGTGTTGACAATCGTTTGTTTTTTAAAACTGTTATTAAAGTTAAGACAAAAAAATAATTTAAAATAAACTAGAATTGACAATACTAATTTAAAAACAGTGACATTGATTCATATCATATCCTAGTGCATCGGCATCAGGAATATCGTGGTTCCCGGACAATTTGCCGTATAGACAAGACACTATCGCACAGAACAAACTAACAGAATCCAGTTAAAAAGTTTCCGCAGGGAAGCTCAACTCCAAGTTGTCCAAAAACACGAGTCCTTTACAGTCTGTGGCTTGACACTTTCTATATTCATGGAAAAAATGTACCAGATATGACTCAACCAAAAGCGATCAGGCTAATATTCATCGAACATTTTGAGGCGAAACATGTGCCAGTTCCAAATAAAGAGGCACGCAACAATCCAATCCACCAAATTACTGCTACTGAAGTGAAGTGATCCTTTGCAGGATGAGTCCTGATTAAAACTCTGCTAGAAACGCGGGATTTTGTTTTTCAAGAAAACTGAACATCAGCAGAATTGAAGACCGCAGCAGCACCATGGAAGCAACAAAGCTAATGTTCTACTTCCATCACATGGTCAAACGGTTCATCTGCAACTTTTCAATATAATGTCCTGCAAATCATAAGGCAAAAGGAGCTACAAGCCTCATACACGCTCAACAAAACCAGCAAAGCGTCTGGTCTGCACTGCAATGAGCAGCAGTTTGGATGTCAAACTACGGGACAGTATGCAAGTTCCTTTTATTCATTCAAAACACCGGAGTAGCAGCTTTCTCAGAGTCTGCTACAGTTTACTCAAGGCATGAGTAAGCAAGTGTCTTCTCCTCCGAGAGCTCTTGGGCGGTGGCGTCCATCTTCTTCCTTGAGAACTCATCGATCGGGAGGCCTGTCACAATGTAACAAAACATAAGGGAACTTGGAATGAACTCCAGTGTTGTTGAACTTTGATAATGCTAGGAATAGTCATCACGATTTAAGAGAAGGAGCAGCAATGAAAAATGGCATGTCTTAATTCCTCCTAGCAAGTGTATGCACATGCATTGACTTAATAAAAGGCTAAGGATAGAATCAGGTGCGCATCACAAACCAATTAAAAGATACAAGTAGTGATAGGCAAGACACCAAAATAGGGGCAGGTAAAGCCTCCGATCAAATATTACCTTGAACAATTTTCCATTCACCACCACTGCATGTGACTGGGAAGGAGTAAATCAGTCCAGCAGGCACACCATAGGAACCATCAGAGTAAACACCCATGGAAACGTATGTACCCTACAATGAAAATATCAATAGACATAAGTACACACTTAGCATGAAAAAATCTTATAGATCTCAGGCACCGAACAAACCTCTGGGGTACCAAGAACCCAGTCACGAATGTGGTCGCAAGCAGAGCTGGCAGCAGAGAGAGCACTGGAGAACTTCCTCGCCTTAATGATCGCAGCACCACGCTGCTGGACAGTTTTGATGAACTCCCCATTTAGCCTGTCCATATGAGTAAATTGTTAGTTACAAAAAAAAAAATTTCCGTACGGTAAGACATCCCACAGGGATTGCATTTAAGCCATCTCATGCAGATCGAGAAAATTACAAAAAAAAAAAAATGCATGCGGTAAGACATCCCACAGGGATTGCATTTAAGCCATCTCATGCAGATCGAGAAAATTCTCAATACCATCGCCCACCCTTCCTACACAGCATCATATCCCGTGTGAGGGCAAACAACCTGGCTGAGCCTTAGACCTGTGTTCTGGTGTGGGAGTGGGACAGGCAAGAGATTTTTTTTAATTCCAGGCTCAAATTCGCTCCCACAAGGAATCAAAACCAAGATCTAAGGAGTGCTACTAAGGACAACCAACTCAGCTAGAGGCCGTCTGCTAAATTGTTAGTTACTATCAGCAAGAACATATAAAACACAGATATAATTGCATTTGGAGCATTTCTGACTTACCATTCATCATCAGCAACAAGTTCACGAACTGGCTTCTCACCATTGGGGGTCTTCACAGTGGCATGGTTAACATCAGGGTACTGAGTGGATGAGTGGTTACCCCAGATAATAACATTCTTCACATCACTAACTTGGACATTGAGTCTCTCAGAAATCTGTCCAAGGGCCCTGTTGTGGTCCAGGCGGGTCAAGCAAGTAATGTTCTTCTCAGGAATAGATGGAGCAAATTCTTTCAAGATAAGAGCATTTGTGTTTGCAGGGTTGGCAACAACCAAAACCTGAAAAATACAAAGCAAATATTTTAGATATATAGCTAGAAAATATAAAGAAATGTAGTTACACTTAGCTTCTCCAGAAACAAAGGTAAATTTTAATCTTTGTGTGGATTTAACTTCTGTTAATTCCCATTTTGTTAAGGTGAACACATTTCAACATGGCCATAGAGATCAATCAAATGTATCATGATGTAAACGATTAAGTCCATTGGGACAATAAGCCACCGTCTAAATAACAAGTTTGAGTGCATGATGACAATGCATATCACCTTAAAGATAAAATCGAGTGCACGATGACATTGTATCACCATCTAAGTTCCTATGTGGTGCATGCTCACAGCTACTGGAAGAACAGGATGCATGATGACATTTTATCACCATGTATGTTACAATGGTGCATACTGACGGTTATGGGGAAAAATAAAGCACTTTCATGTGTAGGAGTATATTTTATGAATAGCACCATGTTATGGCACAGTAGCTTTGGCTTTGTAGCCCATGGAGCTACACATGGGTTACATGAGTACAACGTTGGAATAGGAAAAAGTCTGACTAATAAGGCTCTGTATGACTCGTATACTAACAGCTGCAACAAGCCATACCTTGCAGTTGGGGGCTGCATGAGCTTCAAGGGCAGATGCTTGAGCCTTGTAGATTGACACATTTTTCGACATAACATCCTTCCTCTCCATTCCCTCCTTCCTAGGGAATCCACCAACCATAACTGCGACATTCACACCAGTGCAGGCCTCCACAACATCGGTTGTCGCAACAACTCCTACAGTGAATCAATGTAAGGCTTAAAGACCAGCAAAGTTGATATTCTACATAGAAGAGCAACCATCTTTTGAGCAGATTATTGAACTGAATCCACTTGCCCTTTAAAAGAGGAAATGCAGCATCAACTAACTCCATCTTAACTCCATTTAGAGATTCAGCAGCTGGCGGAATGTCAAGCATGTGCAAAATAACAGGCTGGTCTGCACCAAGCATAATCCCCCTAGCAATCATGGGAACGAGTGCATACCCGATTTGTCCTGCACAACAAAGAAACAAATCAACTCAAACTGCTGCGTTAAAGAATATCACAATGAAATGGAGTCCAAAATGCCCTTAATAAAGATTTCTAATAGCCTAACACTGCTGAAAACAGTGAATGACAAAGTGGTTGCGATATTAACTATACACTCTCATCCCCTAGGAATGAAAAAGATATTTTCAGGTTCTTGTTCCCAGACTGAAAACCATTAGGCCTATGCTGACTGCCAGCTCAATATGGTCACAGCTTCAGTCCTAAGCCCTGAAAACCTACTCCCTCCATCCTTAAATTGGTGTCATCATGACAACAAATTTAGCTCATCCGTTCTTAAACTGTTATGATTACGACAATAATTTTATTACAAAGATGAACTAAATTTATTGTCATAGCTACAATAATTTAAGAAAGGAGGGAGTATACAACTATAATGCGACTGCTCTGTGCAATAAAAAAGATTTTGGATCAAAACCCACCCTCTATAGGAAATCTGAAGCAAGACTTCAGTGTTGTGATGTGCATCTGCATGCACAAACCAACTAATGAACTAACACAGAGAAACACCCTCTTACTATCCCACAAGATTCGCAGGTTAGGCATGTATATTAGCACACGTGACAACATGCATTGCACCATATGTGTAGTTATGTGCAGCTGCATACACAGCCCAACCAACATACCATGATTTGCATATCAAAAACAAACATAATGGAAATCTATTCATGTCTCTTTCTTTATCGTGATATTTGCTTATTTTATGATTGATATATCTGAGGAGCAATACAATAACTGGCATATGTTGACTATCTAAACTAACATGGAATCAGAGGTGCTGTGAGGAGCGAAATTACTGTCACAGTAGTAGCAAGCATAGGTCATGACTTTGTTTCAATAAATTCAAGAAACTGCAGGAATCACCAGCTCTAACACCATGAAAGTCAAGATGAGCTGCACAAGATAATTGTGGTATTTCCCTTCATAGATATCAGGGTACCTCAATTCATGCAGTGCAGCCAATATAACTTGGATACCAAAACAAAGTCAGATCAAGTGGCTTGGACAGACTCACTTACTACATATCTATCCAACCAGCACAAAAACATTGAGGTCGTGTTCAAATTACACAGGTTAAGTTGGTGCAATTTTTTGCATGTCAAGCCTACTTGGGTCACTAGATCCATCACCTATGCCATACCAGATCCCTGATAGGATGCAATAGATCAACCCCCAAAGAAAACCAAGCTAGACATATTACTCTGAAATTTGCAGCAATGCAATTGGAATTTATGAAGCGATATCATTACTAACACAGTGCACTATCAAACAAAATTCCTAAACCACATTAAGTCATGCTATAATCTGAAACCTCCACTACAACCTATGCAGTTGGACTATGGATCGGAGCTTTAAGGAAAATTTATATCAAACTATGTGCCGCCAGCCCTTCGAAGCTCTTAGGATATAAGATCAAACTGCCTGCACCTATTACCTAGCAGATCCGCTCTCTACTCCTGACAAGCGGTCAGATCAGTCTGACACCCAAGCAAGCTCTATCCATTCAAGCAAACGCAGTAGGCTACTATTACTACTAATACCAGAAATGTCAAATCCATACTTCAAACACCTCTTCCCCCAAGCCAAATCCACACTCTAGCCGCTTAACCCAATCAGATAAATCCACACGGTACGAGATCTCCTAAACCACGCCCATGTGAATCACACTCAAAATCCCACTGCATCAGTGGATCCGGACGGCCAGGCCAGATCCGATTCGTCCGCCGGTCCAGGAACAGATGCCGCGGAGAACTAGGCGAATCGGAGTGAGGCGGGTCGGTGCCGTACCTGCGGCGCCGGTGACGAGCACGCGCATCGGTTCCTTCGCCATGGCTGCGGGTGGGGAGGCCTCGCGAAGGTTCTTGAAGCTGCGAGGTTACGGCTCGGATGTGGTTTTGTAGGAGGCGACACCCACAGGATAGTGAGCCTGCTGGAGATGGGTGGCCGTTATTTATCGTCAGTCGTCACTGCCTCACTGGGAGTCTGGGACTTTTGAGACTCGGGGAAGAGAACCCGTTGCTACAAGACTACAAGCACGGTACATAGAGACTGGCTTACCACTGACAGTGGGGCACAACCAAATGGGTCCCAATAGTCAGTGTTTCCATCTAGACCTAGTGGCCCCACGCAAAGGGGATAATCGGTTTTCCGAGGAGTGTGTGTGACGCGCCGACTCTGGGCGCCCGCTAGCCCGCGGCTTACCTTTTTGCTGTTGATCCGTTAAAACTGAATTTGGGCCTGAAATCTCAGGCCCTTAAGTCCAGTAGAATTTCCAGCGGGCCCAAACAACTAGGGCTTCAGCAACCGCTTGGCGCAGCAATTCATCGTCCCCCTTCCGAAGTTTCCCAAGACGCAGACAGCGCGGCCTCACCTCCGGGCTCCGGCCCCCCGCCTGTACCGCGGAACGAGAACGTTCTCCGAAATTGACGGTGACGGGTAGGGGGGCAGCTCCACCGCGGAACGGTCACGTTCTAGTTCCACAATGGTGACGATTGTGGCTGCTGCGCCGTCATTTCCCTTCCGCCGCCGCAACCTGATCCTCCCCTGCTCCTCTTCCTCCTCTCCGGGCTGCGTCTCCTTGCCTCCTCGCGTTGCGTCCGTCTCCATGCGCTCTTTACGGTAACTGCTACACCCCTGTTGACTCTGCCATTGAAATCACACTGATTTTTAGAATCGACGGACATTTTTATTCGGATATTTCCATGCGGTTTAACTTGTGGTCTGATAGCTTCTTGGTGACGTTCTGTTTCTATTTTCAACATGGTAAGGGCAGTCCCAATGAGCAAAATACTGATACGACAGCTTCTTGGTGGGGTCATTTATTGGTAGTTTCTATTTCTATTAAATAACTCTCTATTTAAGCAAAATACTAATATGACAGCTTAATTAATGAGAAAGAGAGAAAAAAATAGAAGAAACTATTTTTTGAGAGAGAAACCATGTCTACTTTTGCTCCAAAGTAGAAAGAAACTACAAATTTAGCACCGGAGAGAAATCATCAGTTTCTAGGGGTTGGGGTCTCTTGCACTTGCCCACCTGCCACGCTTTCTATTGGCAATGCTCCATGCCACTTGGTGTTACGACTGACCCTGCCACCCACATCATTTATTAGGTGAAGAAATTTGCACTGTGTGAAATAGTTTTTATATATGATTTCTTGCTGATGTGGCTGTTATAAAAATCGTGTATAATTTCAAGCAATGAGACTGCTAACAAACATCTGCGTAACTCAAAAAAAGTGTAGCATATGGGTCAAATCCATGTTAGTTGTATGGGGTTACAGATTTTCCCGTGCTAATCACTATAGTATGCTACTTATCTGCCTATCATTCTGTCTTACTTTCCAAGTCTCTGAATTAATGTGGTGCTATGTTAGCGTTGCACTGCTTCACATGGTTCTACTGTATATGTTTTATTATTACTTAGATATTTGTATTTGCTTACTTGTAAAATCAAGGAGGTGCTGTGTTACCAGATCACCAGTCCTC
Source organism: Zoysia pacifica (assembly GCA_001602315.1). NCBI lineage: Eukaryota > Viridiplantae > Streptophyta > Magnoliopsida > Poales > Poaceae > Zoysia > Zoysia pacifica. Next base: position 66,900 of record BCLH01001057.1, on the reverse strand, counting down.
TATATGAAACTATTAGTAATCAGTTTACAGTTTTCCGTGACTAATGTTTGTGTTGATCATTATGCCAAGCACCATAGCTTTGATGGGCTCCCTAGCCTGAACACATTATAACATAGCCAAGGGAGCCATGTCCACAATTGTCCTGATAGTACTTTAGCACGATGTCACTTTTGATGATTATCTGTTATATTTTTAAACTGTGATACCTCTGTAATTTTTTTAGAGGTTCTTTGTATATTTTTCTCATCTGTATCTCTATATATTGAGTCCCTCGGCCTCCTTCATAAACACAAACACAAGTACTATTTACAACATAGTATACAGAGCCAATTTTTAGGGTTAAGGTTCATTCTCCCTTCTCCTGTTCCTGGTTTCCGCACTTTGTCCCGAATTTTTTTTTCACCGGTTGGTTTCTCCTCCACGCTGATCCTTCAATCCCAGCCACCAGATCTGCGCTGGCGTCTTCTGTCCTGTCAGACGCTCAGCCGCCGCTGCTAGCTTGGCTTGCCGGCGTGACCTGGTCGGTCTCGTGGTTGTTGCCGCTCGTATCCGCGTCGTAGACCGCTCGCGCCGCCCAGATCCGGCAGCCTGGACCCGCGCCGCCGCCCCGACCCCTCTTCCCAAGGGCCGTCCGTGCCGCCAGATCCATCGTTGTGGGGCTCGTCCGCCCGTGCCGTTG
>BCLH01001057.1:55999-66150 GCA_001602315.1 Zoysia pacifica | reverse complement strand
TTCTCCAGGGCCGATCTCGCCGCCCGGATTAGCGCCGCCAGCCGTCGGCCCTCGACCCGATCTGTTGCCGCTACCGTCAACCCGCCGCCTCCTTTCGAGTCTTTCGACCGAAGGCTTCATCGCGGGCCGAAGGTTTGGGCCGCTCGGGTGGTACTAGTTGAACCCTAAAAAATGTTCTCCCTACGTGACTTCTTTCTGTCACTTTTCTGAACAGGCAAAAAAAAATGCTTCACGCCGCTTTTCCTTTGCACTCTCGTCGTCGCCCGCCGTTGCTCACCTTGCGCTCTATCGTGGATATGACTCATTCGTCACTATCTTTAGACGAGGTTCCTGTTCTGCGGTGTTCGGTGGTCTTTAATGGCACCCATTATCGCGAATGGGTATCTTAGATGCGCATTCACGTGCGCGGTCTTCGCTTATGGGATTTTCTCACTGAGGAATTTCAGTATCCAGCTTGTTCGTCGCCTGTTGGGCCGCTTGTCTTCCCAGAGAAAGCTACGGATGCAGAGAAGAAGCAGCCCACTGATGATTATGATGATGTTCAAGCTTCTTACGAGTCTCAGCTCGGTGCTTACAGGATGTGATTGGATGAGGATGCTCGCGCTTCTTCCATTCTCACTGCCAGTATGGAGGATTGTTTTGCCACAGAGATCGTGGACTTTGAGACTACACATCAGATGTGGGATTTTCTTCGTCGCCGCTATGAGCCCTCAGGTCAGTCACTGTATATTGTTGCACTTCGTCAGGAGCACCTTCTGTAGCAGGGAGATGCCTCAGTGGAAGACTTCTATGCTCAGCTCTCCACTGTTTGGTGTCAGCTTGATGGTCTGTCTCCACCACTCTCGCCTAGCACGTGTCAGTCGTGCAAAGGTCAGCAAGATGCACTGGAGGTTCGTCATCTTTATGAGTTTTTGACTAGGCTGCATGCTGAGTTTGAGCCTATGCGTGCTAAGCTTCTTGCTCGTCACCCTTATGTTTCTCTGATGGATTCTCTTGCTGTTATTTGTGATAGGAGACACATCTTTGTAATGCTGATTTGTTGCAGTCAGCTTCAGTTTTGGCTGCTCGATCTATCTCTCGATCTCCTACTGCTCCCCCAGTTGTATCGGGAGTTTCAGCTCCTTCTGGAGGAGGGGGCGTGGTCTTCATTGTGACTACTGTGGTAAAGATGGATATGTTATGGAGTACTGCTTCAGTAGGAAGAAGAAGGAACAGACATGTGCTCGTCGTTCTTCACAGGGGTCTGGCGGTTCTGATGCTGCAGGTTCTCGGAGTAGTTCAGCTGGTTCTGAGACACAGAGTTTCTTAGGCTGCTCAGTCGCCTTGTGGCCTCAATGTCTGCTAGAGCTGTTGGTTCTGTGACTCAGTCATCTGCACCTGCAAGTTCTGCTGCTGCTTCTTAGTCTTCTGCTCAGAGACCACCTTCCACTTCAAATATTGCTCCTTGGATTCTTAAATCGAGTGCTTCTTTCCATATGACTTCTCATACCATTCATCTTACCTCTCTTTCTTCTCCTTTCAGTTCTCTTTTTGTTCATACTGCTGATGGTTACTCCCTTCCTGTTGTGGGGCAAGGGACCCTTTTTACTGACTATTTTTTTTGTTCCTGATGTATCTCATGTTCCTCACTTGACCATGCAGCTGATGTTCGCTGGCCAAATTACTAACTATAACTGTCGTGTTATTTTTTGATTCTGACTTTTGCTATGTTTAGGATCGTCACACGAGTCACCTGGTTGGTACAGGCCCCTGCCGTCATGATTATCAGCGCCTTTGGGAGCTTGACTGGCTACGTGTTCCTTTTGCTGCGCCTGCCAGTCATGTTGCTTCTGTCTTGGCTACTTCATCGACGTCGCCTTTTGCTCAGTGTCATCATTATTTAGGTCATGTGTGTGGTTCTTGTCTGTCCATCTTGATTCGTCGTGGTCTTTTAGGTTCAGTTTGTGATCATCAGTCTTTACACCAGTGTCAGAGATGTCGTTTGGGAAAGCAGATTCAGCTTTCCTATCATTCTAGTGAGTCAGTGTCTAAGTGTCCTTTTGATTTTATTCATTCAGATGTTTAGGGTCCGGCCCCCTTTACCTCTAAAGGGGGGTCACAGATATTATATCATTTTTATAGATGATTTTTCTCGCTATACTTGGATCTACTTTATGAAGCATCGTAGTGAGGTTTTATTTATCTATAGAACGTTTACAGCTATGGTTCGTACCTACTTTGACACTTCTATTCGTGTTTTTCGTGCGAATTCTGCAGGCGAATATCTGTCAGACGCCCTTAGCAATTTTCTTTCTGAGCAGGGCACCCTCGCCCAGTTTTCCTGTCCAGGGGCTCATGCTCAGAATGGTGTTGCTGAGGGTAAGCATCATCATCTCCTTGAGACTGCTCGCGCTCTCATGCTGGCTTTATTCGTTCCTTCTCATTTTTGAGCTGAGGCTGTTTCCACCGCCACTTATCTAATTAACATTCAGGCTTCTTCTGCTCTTTGAGGTGGGATACCTTTTGAGCGTCTTTGTGACAAGACGCCTGACTACTTCAGCCTTCATCTTTTTGGCTGTGCTGCTCCTCGCTAGTGCACAAAGCTGACTGCTCAGTCCGTTGAGTGTGTCTTTTTAGGGTAAAGTGATGAGCATAAGGGATATCGTTGTTGGGATCTTGTTGCTCGTAGGATGAGGATGTCTAGAGATGTCATTTTTGATGAGTCTAGACCTTACTATCCTCATCCTTCGACTGATGATTCTTCTACTTCTTTGGTTGAGCTTTTGTCCTTTTTACACTTTCTTGATACTCCTATTGCGTCTTCACCTTTGGTGTCTTCTTTCTTGGCACCTCTTCCTGTGACGTCTTCTAGAGATGCACTCACTTTTACTGAAAGTTCAGTGGTTCCTTCTTCGGATCCATCTGTTGTGGCTCCTGATTATATTCTGAAGGCACCGGTGACTCAATTTTATACTAGACGGGTTGTCTCTTCTTCTGATACTCCACCTCCTCCTGAGCCTTTGCCTTATGTGTCTTCTCACACTGATACATCTTTGACGGCTCCTGAGCAGCCTTCTTCTTCTGATCTTGACCATACCCCTCTTGGACGTGGTCATCGTATCTGAAAGCTCACTGACTTCTACAGCACGGCTGCTTATTCAGCTTCGGTCCTTCCTGAGCCACATTCTTATCGTGATGCCGTTCTTCATCAGGAATGGCAACATGCTATGGCGAAGGAGATTGCTGCTCTTGAGCATACTGGTACTTAGAATCTTGTTTCACTTCTTTCACGTGTTCGTCCTATCACGTGTAAGTGGGTTTATAAGGTCAAGACCCGCTCTGGTTCACTTAAGCGATACAAGGCTCGTCTTGTTGTTCGTGGTTTTCAGTAGGAGCATGGTCGTGACTATGACGAGACAATTGCGCCAGTTGCTCATATGACCACTGTTCGCACCTTGCTTGCTGTTGCCTCCGTTCGTCAGTGGTTCATCTCTCGGCTTGATGTCAAGAATGTCTTTCTTAATGGTGAGTTGCAGGAGGAGGTTTACATGCGACCACCACCTGGGTATTCTATTCCTGAGGGTATGGTTTGGCGCCTCCATCGCTCTCTTTATCTTGAAACAAGCTCCTCATGCTTGGTTTCAACGTTTTGCGTCAGTGATTACGATTGTTGACTTTTTTGCCAGTAAGCATGATCATGCGCTCTTTGCTCACACTTCGATTCGTGGTCGGACTCTTCTCCTTCTTTATGTCGATGACATGATCCTCACTGGAGATGATCCTTTCTACATTGCCTTTGTTAAGGCCAGTCTCAATGAGACGTTCTTGATGTCAGATCTTGGTCCTCTTCGGTACTTTCTTGAGATAAAGATATCTTTCACTTCGGAGGGTTTCTACTTATCTCAAGAAAAGTATATTAAAGATCTTCTTGATCGTGCTTCTTTAACAGATGATCGTACTGTTGAGACCCCTGTGAAGCTCAACGTCCATCTTTGCGCCACTAATGGTGAGCCTCTTTCGGATCCTACAAGATATAGACATATTATTAGGAGTCTTGTTTACTTTGATGTCACTCATCCTGACATTTCGTACTCTATGCATATTTTGAGCCAGTTTGTCTCTGTTCCTACCCAGAACCACTGTAGCCCTTCGAGTCGTACGTTATCTTCGTGGAACTATCTCTAGGAGGTTGTTCTTCTCTCGCTCCAGCTTCTTACAGCTCCAGGCGTATTTTTATGCTACCTAGGCTAGTGATTTCTCTGATCATCGCTCTCTTTCTGCCTACTACTTTTTCTTGGTGGTTCCTTCGTCTCTTGAAAGACTAAGTAGCAAACAACAATTTCTAGTTCGAGTGTAGAGGCTGAGTTGTGGGCTATGGCTCTAGTGTCAGCGGAGGTTACTTGGTTACAGTGGTTGCTTGAAGACTTTGGTGTTTCAGTGTCCGTTGCTACTCCTCTTTTAACTGACAGTACAGGGGCTCTTAGTATTTCTCTTGATCCAACAAAGCATGAGCTCACTAAGCATGTTGGTGTTGATGTTTATTATACACGGGCATAAGTTCAGGATGGGATTGTTGCTCCTCGGTATGTGCCTTCAGAGTTGCAGTTGGCTGATTTTTTCATGAAGTCACTATGAGTTTGAGAGGGGTGTTAGAGATATAAGTATATGTCTGTATTTTTTGTTTTCTTGAGGAGTTCTTTGTATATTTCTCTCACCTATACCTCTATATATTAAGGTCCTTAACCTCCTTCATAAATACAAGTGCTATTCATAACATAAACTGCTAATGCAGATCTTGTGTACTGTATAGCTAGTGTGGCCCATGCAGATGGAAGCCATTTTCAGTTCCTATGTGTTGATTATTACTACCGAATACTGGAGAAACTGAAGGTTACAGAGCACTACCATATATTGCGTGTCTATTTCTAGAAACTAGGCAATATTTTTCACATATCTGGTCACTGAGCTAATTCAATTGGAGCTCTGTTAAGTAGTCTATGTTATTATTGAGTTGCTTTCTTTCTTTTCTTAATCTGCTTCTGAATATTACGGTGTGCTTATTGTTTCAGGGCTATATCGGACTTGTCAATTTGTCCCAAATTTTGTACAATTGATTTGGCTTTGTATATCAAAAGGATGACCAACTATCTTCTGTGTGCTTAAATATTTATTTAACAATTCCTCTTTCAACAATTTTGTATGGCTTTGCAGGAATCGAAAATTAATACATCAATCTTTTGATTGTGTCGCGCACCCCGTTTCCGAGATGCACTGTGATACACGTATCAGTCCCTGGATCAGTAGCTGATACGCACAACACAACAGAATATATATCGAAAGCATACTTCGAAAGAAAAACTAACCTGAGACAGAATTTTTAGTGATCACACCATGAGGATCTCTACGATCTTACACCGGTTGACCAACTAAAAGCAGAGCAGGCAGCGAAACATCAGGGCCCAAATCCACAAGCAGACTTGAGAAACAGAACAAAACCAGCACAACACCTACGCGATCCTCACTGTCTAAAACCACAAATGCAGGCGGGTGAGTACATAAGGTACTCAGCAAGCTCCAACACTAAGTAAAGGTATAAATATAGATGTACATTAGTTGTAGCAAGGATGAGGCAGCAAGGTCTATGTTGCAAAAAGTCAGTTTTATGCAAGGTTCACTACAGAAGATTTCAAAAGAGAGTGAAAGCATTTATTATCCATATATTAATAAGTTGGATCTGGGGGGTATAAACCATTCCCGCCAGTTCTCTAATTTTTAACTGAAAGGGCCTCCACTATCCCCTTCAGACACTTTCCAAAACACGGGTAGCTACACCCACTCACACATCAAGGCGGTATAGAAAATCTAATCGTATGGCGCCCAAACAGTAGCATGTCAATACCGTGACAACGGCCTATTCGGAAGGGGTTTTAACTCTGCAGAGGTTGTACATTGTACCCACAGGTTATGCTACTTCTAATCATTAGAGTTGCATAACGCTTATCCCACATCTACGCAGTTTTTCACAGATTTCACCCAAGGTGCAAACAGGGGCCATCCCTCGAGGTTTTTCAGGCCGTCGATGACGCGTCGGTACATTCTCGGAGCTAGGTCGTGAATATCCATCACATTCACGCCTTTTCTTGGTCCTCTCCAATCCCCGAGTATTACTAAACCAGAGGCTATATCCGCGGGCTTACGCTCCTGTGACGCGGGCAATTACCGTTGAAGGCCAGGCAGCGAGTTATCTCACGCCCTTCTCCTGCTCCCTTGTGTCTTCACTACCGACCCCTCAATGGTTCGATGTGGAAAGAATACGTAGAGGGAATAAATCCTGTTCAAAATGTACAGGTTCTATGGTTGCACGAGAATTACCAAGTCGAGGGCTAACGAACCGGTCCTTATATGGCAGGGGTGGCGGTCTCGTTCACGGCAGGTGGACCACAGCGAAGCCTACACACCTATCACCATCACCTCAGGTGAGCCCCACCCCACGGCCAGAAACATCCCTTCTTCACCTAGCACCAGTTATTATAATCCCACTTGTACTCACACTACCAAACCCTTTCAACTCATTTTGCAAATTAATGGTATATGGTGTGGCAGTGGGAAGCACCGTAAATGGGTCCTAAGCAGATCTAGTACAAGGTAATATCCGTTCGGTAAAACTATCTAGGAACGGAATCTCTATGGCTATCGAGGACACTTCGTCAATGGTTTTCAAGGAAGGTATTCATATCTACACAGCAAGTTACTGACATAAATATAAATACCTAAGAACAAGTAGGATTATGACTAACACAATGTTTCAAACCAAAATATCATGCATAGCAGAATAGATAGGCACTATAGGAGCATTAGCAAATTATAGGTTCCAATATGAGGTTAGAGCTTGCCTGCAAATTTCTTAATCTTCAAGCTTGAGACTGGAGGCTTCTTCTTCAGGATCTCAATCTTCAATCTCTGGCTTCGCGCCCAATCGACGAGCTTCTCTTCCTACGTGGACCTTCTGGTTTCTCTTGAGGCTTGACTCTTCTTTACACTCAACGTTATCTATACGAAGGAAAAGCCTAATAAGACTACTGTGAAAGAAATAAAACTCAAGAAGGAGCGATAAAATCCAAAGAACTTCAACTAAGAATCAGTTAACACCGCGAGGAAAGCTTAGGGTAAGTCATGCATGTTGCGGTGCCTATTGACTTAAAGTGAGGTTCTGTGAAGAGTTAACATGTATTCTCGCTAGTACGAGCGGGAACGCGGTGTGTAGTTTATGTCATTTTGTGTATACCTTAATAATTTAGAATTATTTACTATTTGTTGGCAAATAGATTTATTCTAATTGATACTTAGTGCTTAAGCTATATCGTGAGTGCACGGTGTGTGATTCCGAGAAATGGGCTCATGAATGAGTTATCCGTGCGTATCGTGCACTTGCACTTATCGTTGATCTGTACTTATATCGAAGTGTCATTGTTTTACTATGTGAACGTGACCTATGATTGTACGTGTACTAGTGTGTGCTAGTGCAAGGTAGATGCATAAGTATTCTAATCAGTATATGCTTATTCCTAACATGCTCGTAGGTGGTCGTGTATCTAGTTATTAACTATCTAGTTATGCTGCTAGTGCGAGTAGGTGACACGTGCACTAACGTGTGCTGATGTGTTGAACGTGCTTTCTGGTGACTAGTTCCTTGACTATATTATACAATTGAACTCCTACACTAAGTAGATGGCATTAACTGTGATGTGGTGATGGGCATACTGCTACGGTTAGTTATTTGGTTTATACCTATATGAATGTACTGCTTTAGGTGATTAATAGTTAATTACCTAACTTATTTTATATAACTAAATTACTAAAACTAACAAGTGGCACAAGCGCTAAAAGTTGCCCTTACATGGGTGACTGCATGGCAGGTTGCTTATGGGCTGCTAACTAAAGTGTTTACTTACTTTCTAGTATTTAGTTATTAGTGTTTAACTATTAATTCTATAATTCTAATTTTAAGTTAGGTTATTTAGTGCTAACATGGTGCGCGTACTAATGTGTGCTAATTAATGAGGTTATGCTATGCTATGGCGTGCCTTAGCTAGTATAAATCTATGCTTAAAATGCACCATAGTTAAAGACTTGCACTAACAACGATAAAACCAAAAGAAGGAACAACGATTAAACTCAGCGAAGGACTTACTATTAAAACAAACCAGCAAGATCGAATGTTGGCTGAGGTTTGGATGATTCGATGTGGTTGAGCTCGAGACAACGGTTCCAACGGTGTCAAACTCATTGAAAACGGAGTTGAGGGGTGGCGGTGGTTGAGACGAACAAGATATTCACGATAGAAAATAGGAAATCTCCCCCATGGACACACTACCCGACATATGTCTACAGTTGTCGGGTGTGTGTGTGCAGGCGTGAAACATGGGACGAACCTCGTGGTGATGTTGCCAGCTGGTCTGTGACCGAAAACTGGCAAAGGCTGTGTGGACACTTGGCTCGGCCTGTGTCCACGGCCTCTGGACACCTGCGTGTCCAGAATCGAGAAAAAAATCATGTGAACACGTGGTTCGGCCTGTGTCCACGGCCCCTGGACACACGGGTGTCCAGAATCGAGGATTTCTCCGTGGACACAGAGTTCTGCGACGTGTTCGTGGACACGTGAACATGTGAGCTGTGATCGTGTCCGTGGACACGTGGACTGTGACCGTGTCCGTGGACACGTGAAAGTTCGGGGTTTTGTGGAAGTTCGGGGATTCGTGGACACATAAAAGTTCGGGGTTTCCGTGGACACGGGAAAAGTTCGGGGTTTACGTGGACACGGGAAAGTTCGGGGTTTTCATGGACACAGAAAAGTTCGAGGTTTTTGTGGACACGACATAAGTTCGGGGTTTTCGTGGACACGGGAAAGTTCGGGGTTTTCGTGGACACAGGAAAGTTCGGGGTTTCCGTGGACACGGGGAAAGTTCAGGGTTTTCGTGGACACGGGAAAACTGTGACGTGTCCGTAGACACGTGAAAACTGTGACGTGTCCGTGGACACGTGGACACGTGAACACTATGACATGTCCGTGGACACGTGAAAACTGTGACGTGTCCGTGGACACGTGGACACGTGAAATCGTGACGTGTCCGTAGACACGTGAAAACTATGACACGTCCTCCGAGTCCGGTAGTGACTCGACTGGGGGTCACGGAAGGGTGAGCGTGTCCAAGCTCGTGGACACGAGGTCCGAGTCTAGTGGTGACCCGCCTCGGGGTCACAAGATTGTGACCGGGTCCAAGCTCGATTCGGGGTCACAGAAAGGTGTCCGTGTCCGAGCTCCAGAACATGCGTGAACGGGTTGGGTGGCAACTGTGTCCATGACACGTGCCGATTAGGGAGCCTAACCCTTAGGGGTGCGTGCGTGTGTGGGTGCTTCAGTAATTACAGAACCGAACAGGAGCTTTGCTGTAACAGTGAGAAGGACTAAATTGCAAATAACAAAAACTCCCGGAGGACCAATCTGTGATTTGATCGAGTACTACATGGCTCAGGAAATTGACTGACAAATTCTGAAGGAATAAAAGGGCTTCTTTGCAAAAAGAACATTACCAGGAAGTCCCCATTTCTCCCCTAATTGATTTGGGGCCCCCGTCCTTGTCTTGAGGTCACCGATCAGGGGCCTATCCACGGCTTCGCCGTGGACCTGGCTGGCCGGAGGGGCTGGGGCTTCGGCGGAGGAGCTAGACGGCGTCGCGGTGGACCTGATCGTGGACGTGATGGGGCCGGGGAGGCGACGCAAGACGCCGGCGACAGAGAGGGGGCGCGCGGTGCCAGGCTACAGGGACGCCGAGCGGCCATGGGACTCCGGCGTAGGAGCTAGAGGGCTGCGCGGTGGAGCTCGTCGAGGGTTCAAAGGAGCTGGGGAGGCGCTGTCCTAAGCCGGCATCGACAGGAGGCGGTGCGTCCCGGTGGTGCGCGACGGTGCTCGGCACCGTCCGCATTTCGCACAAATTGGCCGGCCTCAGAGGAAGATGAGGCCGTGGCGGGGGTGTACGCGACGCCGGGAGGGGAGGCGCTCGCCGGAGAGCAAAATTGCGGTGGCGGCCGACTTCACGGCGTCAGGGCATCGGTGAGGCGGGGGCGGCTCGAGGTGGAAGGGGCAAAATCGCGGACCGACTTCACTGCGCGCA
>BCLH01001057.1:40727-55945 GCA_001602315.1 Zoysia pacifica | reverse complement strand
TGCGCGCAGGAGGCGCGTGTCCACGCACGCGGCAGCGGCGAAAGGCGCCTGCGTGGCGCGTGGCCAGGCGCATGGCACTGCTCGCGCTGATGCGCTGGCTAAGCGGCGCGAGGAAGAGGACAACGCTGACGAGTGGGACCCGCGACTTCTTTGTATTTTTCTGATTTTTTTTCGGAATTTCAGCAGCAAGCTCTGTTTTTCCTTCGAAAGGTCAACTTGCCGAGCTCCGATGAATATAAAATTTTGCAGGGTTGAAGAACTTTTTAAGATGAACAACTTTCGTTTTAGGATGATCACCAAATTCGGATTATATTTTCCTCTATAAAATTCAGATGACAAGTGGCTTTATGAGAGGAGTGAACTAATTTGGATAAGGTCAAATAGGATTAAGAGGAATCAGCCGGATTTGAAATTCAAGGATTTCGGTAGGTTTGGGATTCGAAAAGGTTGGATTCAAAAGAGTTGAATAGATTTGGGATTTCAAACGAATTTGGTAAGATGTAGGGATTCAAAGAATTGAATTCAAGACACAAAACAAATGATAAAGAAAAGAAAACAAAAAGGGCTCAGTCGCTTGTCACACTTCAATTTTTAATATTTTAGAAATTTTCAATGTAGTTTTAAATTTAGTGAGGTTTTTGCCCTTTGAAATAGGAAAGAAAAGAAAGGTGAGAAGTGAAAAGAAAGTAGTTAGGGTGAAAGTTAGAAAAAAATTTTGAATTACGTATTTTTAGACTTTTTCTAAAATTTGGATGTCACAGATTGACATATGTCAATGGTATAACTGGAAGCTGTTTTTTTTCCAGGACAGAAAATTAGTCATGAATCATGGCAAATGAACATCTGGTGCTGCTTTCATTGTCATATTCTGTTTTCAGCAACAGTAAAACTAATTGGTGGAATCTCATTCCAGTGGTTGATTGTGACTTCTGCTTCATCTATTCTGCTTTGCTTCTTAGGGCCTGTTTGTTTCAGATTATAATCTACTTAAATTATAAAATCTAGATTAAATAATCTAATCGGAAAATAAACAGATAGATTATTCATCTGGATTATATAATCTGAGGCCTCATATTATAATAATCTAATAATCTACCTCAAAAGAGATTATTTCAGATTACTTGCTATAAAATACGCACTACCCATGCTCCTTTTATCAAAAAATTACTCACCATGTCATCTCACTATTTCAAAAATATACACTTCATCATTTATAATATTTCATTAATACAAATAAAAAGAATAATTTAACTAATAATCTAGACTTTCAAACAGATAGACATAAATTATAATCTAGATTATAATCTTTAAAATATAATCTAAATTATATAATCATAGATTATAATTTAAATTATATAATCCTCTAGAAAAACAAACAGTGCCTTACTCAGCTTCCTATTGCAACTTGCGCCTGACTGGAAATGACATGTTTGATAACATGACACCAGCTGCCTAGCTACCCTCATATCTGGAAAATTTTGCGAGACAGATCAAAGATGACCCGACAATGATTGGTAGCAGAAATCATGGTTAGAGGAACCGGCTGCTATTACTATACTAACCGAGTTTGCAGAGTGCACAAGTGCTAAAATAATTTAGAGAACAAGTGCAGTGACATCACGCTAAGATCTGCGTACGCTTGTAACCCTTTGCCGCCTCCCTGTTTTTTGAACAGAATAATAACGTGACTGAATAGTGGCTTCGTTCCATGGTGTAACCACAACAGGGTCGTAAACCTTACACGTGTGTGGTGCCAAAGATTTTCCGATTATCTCATGGTGGTTCTGTCACGGGCCGTACTGTTACACTTCAACAGGAGTTCATATGGTTTTGTGAATATTTTTTTTCGAGGCTTCACCTTTTGTCAAGTGTCAACATGCTACTAGTCCACCCTAGGGTGACGCATGAGGCCATGAGTACTCCTGTTGTCGTTAAACAATAGTATCACTCGTCAGGCCGCTATAATGTGAGGCAATTTGCTTTGCCCATTGGCAATCAGTGTATATAATTAAAGAAAGAAAAGAAAACTTGATGCTCACTCCGGTTGTAAAAAGGCGTTTCTTTTGGGAGAAATAAAAAAAGAAATGATGCTGAACCTATCAGAACTTGAACGATCAATTACTTTGGAGTAGTGTATAGTAGTGTCTCAAAAAGTAGTTCTACAGTCATTAACAATGCCTGCTACGGTGTCAAAACGAACTATAACAGCAATGCTAGCAAACGTGGACCATCAAATCAAAACGGCTTTCTTCCCGTGACCGAAACAAGCAATTCGTTGAGTCCCCGTGTCCAAATGGAACGGTGAATATAGGATACTTTAGAAAAACCACTTGTACAAAAAGTGAAGAGAATTTCGCCACAAGTCACGAGCGCACTCCGAGTACCGATGCGTGACGTGGATCCATCACCATGCTCCCCTCGACGTTCTGTTCGAGGACGGCCGTTTCTGAACCTGAACCCCCAACCAAACAAAAGGGTTTTGAAACCCCCAAACCAAGATTCTTGACCAGCCGGCGTCGGTTTGTCTCAGGCTTTCTACTGAGTTACTGTATTAAAATTAAAATGATAAATCAATCGATTTGATCGACTAATCAATCAATTTTTATCGAAAAACAAAATCTGCATCGGTTTTGAAAACCCTGACTCCAGCTTTCCGGCTTGTCCGACGCGTTTGGAGCCAGCCACCGCCGCGGTGACTCCATCCTTGTCGCCTTCGAACGGACGGACGCACGAAAGCAGAGGCACCACATGGAGACTACTCCTACTCCAATTTTTTTGTTCCTGATAGAAAAAAACCCAACAACATTGCGAATTGCACCAGTAAAAGTACAGTATATTTTTTTAACAAATGCGAAAGGCAGTGCTCCGACGCGTGCTGCTGTTGCGTTGCCGTTGTCATTCTCCGCCCTTTATCTCGGTCAGTGTTAGGAGAATTGTTAATTGCTCGGGGTGGTGTGTTTCCGCAGCAATAATCAGGAGTCAGGACGAACACTTGGCGGCGCATGTGCGTCGACTGTAGCATCGAGGATGTAAAAGAACATTATAACGGCAGCAATTGTACCGGAATAGAAGTTGTAGATGCCCGTTGGCGGCGGCGTGAACCGGGAGCAAGTGTTTAGAAATTGCACGGTGTCAGGATCTACGGCAAAATCCGCTGTCCTATTCGTTCTCTGATTGTGTTCCTGCCCATCCCCCAAACAAATGTCAGACTAAGGCCCCTTTTAAATTCAACAATCCGGATTATGGATTATTAGATTCTAAGTATCCAGTGGATTTTACATTTTTAAAATCTCACCTATTTGAATAGTGAGATTTTATCAGTTATATTAAAAAATCTTGAATAATCTTTAGATTTATAGGATTGTATAGAATTTCAATCTTTTAGAAGCTCACCTGTTTAAATACATATAGGATTTTTTTTATCCGAATTTTTAAGAATCCCATGAGATTCAAAGGGCACATAAAAGAAAGAGGGATTGGCTGTTGCAGAATCTGTGCATATATTGAGTAAATTGGTAAAATAACATGAATGAATTAAGCATAGTGAACTTTTGACGAGTGGACATAGACATCTTCTATCTAAATGCATGGCGGTAAGCCATGTTTCCATAAATCTTTCATGCATATACTATATATCCATAAAATATTTTCTCCTGTTTAAAAAATAAATTATTTTGAATAGTAATATGATCTATAAAACATAACTTTATCAAAATACGGCATGCATATAGTTTTATGAAGCTATTTTTAAAGACAAATCTAAGTTATCTTTCACATTTCTAAAGCTCCCTTTCGAATACAGTAATTTTTTCTCTATTTTTTGTATTTTTACTTTGTAATTTTTTTTAAATTTCTAGCTTGGCATAAGTTAAAACTTATTTGAAATAGTACAACTTTTTTCTTTATTTGCGATACGGAATGGGTGATTGAATAGAGTTGTACTCCACCATCTGGGTGAGAGTAAAACTGTCAAGCTAGTCGGCATCGAGCCCACGTGGGTGTGGAGCCACCACGGCACCAGTCGTGACGACAAACTGCTCAGTCCGCATCAATCGAACTGTTCCCGTAGGCCGTATTCCTATTTCCTTGCCCTAAATGTCCTTCTCATAACCACCCGATTTTGATGTAGCACGCCATTGACTGAGCTGATTGCACAGTAGTTTTAATTAGCCGATCTCTAGCGTCAAACGAAAAGAAAAGAAAAGAGAAGAAAAGAAAATAGAAATACTTCAATAGACGCTAGTTCGCGTAGGCGTACATGTAATCATGCTTCAAACACTGAAAGTAAAAATATTTTGTAGAAGTAGTACGTTTTAAATTGGGATATCATCTTCTTTGCTCCTGCTTTGGCGTGTCAATTTCGCAGAAAACCGGACGAACTTGGGCAGAGCCGTGTCAAGAAGATTCAGGCCGGCCGGATCGCCGGACTGCTGGTTTTGAAAAAAAGAAAGCGGACTGTTTGGAGTCAAAAGAAGAACAGTAACAGTTCTTTTCGCTTAAAGAAAAAGATGAGAAGCGGGGGAATACGGAATTGAGCTGAACAAAAGAAAAAAATCACTTTGGAGCTTGTAGCAGACAAGCAGTGACCGCGGGGTGTGCCGCCGCCGCGCCCTGACCAAGCTGCTTTTCCTCAGAAAAAAAAGGGAAGGAGGCCCTCCGTGCATGAACTGTTGTTGACGATACAAACGAATACGAGCAGTCGACGAGCCAAGTTTACAAAACTGTTGAGAAGAGATCGGTTTTCTTATTTTTTTGATATGATTCATAAGTGACTTATTTTCATTCTAGTTTTTTCAAAACATAAAAATTTGAAAATCTATTACAGTTAAAACAGTTTGGTTTCAAAAATTTAAAATTTAAACATCGCCTAGGTTGTGGACTAAACCGGTATCAACCGGTTTTCACTGCTCAATCCGTAAGTGCAACCCACCTGGGTGAAGTTTGTGAGTTTGGTGGCATGCACTGTTCAGCCGCTATTTAGAACTGAGGAATTTCATAAGAAATGTATAGAAAATTTACAGAAAAAATTATACTACTAAGATTTATGAAAATTTCTTGTTTTCGGAACACGGACCTTAATCTTAAATTACTCCTAGTACTACTGGTAGAGCAAAAACTGCTTTGGAGCGTGGAACTCGCAGTCGCAGCGCGCAAGAGGACACCCGCCCACGACATGTCGCGTAAGCGCATGTGTGGGATGTCTCCCTGAGCCGACGCAGTTTTTAGTGGCTGTGCGGCGACCTCCGCCTCCGTCCCCGGCCCCGGCGGACGCTCTCGGCCGGCTGCCCTATGATCGCCTGTGAATTTAAAAGACTTCCGCCGTACAGATGATACATCACTTGTCACCACCCGGCTGATTAAGGTGCCGTCTGAATCTAAAAATCCGGATAAAAATTATGCTGTTCTATTAAACAGGTGATTTTTTGAAGAATTATAAAATTTGGTAGTAGAATTTTACGAATCTAAGAATTATTTAAAATTCTCTAATCTGGATTTTAAATCCAACAATCCATTGTGAGATTGGCCTAACTTTTCCTCCCGTCACATCACCTTTCACTGCCCGCTGTCTCCTCCCCCTCATCCCTCCCCCCCTGGTTTGCCCATTTCTACTCGCACAGTCGCACTGTGGCACACCTCATTCGTCCCAGATCTGCTTGGAAGGAGGCGAGCTCTGTTGCTCTGGCTGGCTGGAGGAGCTGGAAGAAGATCGATCGGAGAGCGAGTGAAGAAGGTCAAGCAACTAGCTGCTGAAGTGAAGCAAGGCAGGTGATGAGTGGCGGTAGAGATCAGATAAACTGAGCTGAGGGCTTTCACTATTTATAGCTACCTCGTGCGTGCGTGCGCGCGGCGTCGGTTCTCTTCTCTGTCTCTGGACCACGGCGCGCGCAGACTCCTAAACAGATGGTAGATCTCTTGCTTCCTTCTACTCGGCTTCTGACGCTCGGCTCGCTGCTCAACAGATCAGAGATGGACCTGGTGCCGCACCCGGAGGTTCCTGACAGTCCGCGCTCCGACCACAGCGGCGCCGCGGTGGCGGTGGCGTCGCCGACTGGAGGGGGCGCGTCGGCCGTGGCGTCGCCGAGTCGGTACGAGTCGCAGAAGCGCCGCGACTGGAACACGTTCGGGCAGTACCTGCGGAACCACCGCCCGCCGCTGTCCCTTGCGCGGTGCAGCGGCGCGCACGTGCTGGAGTTCCTGCGGTACCTGGACCAGTTCGGCAAGACCAAGGTGCACACGGCGGCGTGCCCCTTCTTCGGCCACCCGGCGCCGCCCGCGCCGTGCCCGTGCCCGCTGCGCCAGGCGTGGGGCAGCCTCGACGCGCTCGTGGGTCGCCTGCGCGCCGCCTACGAGGAGAACGGCGGGGCGGCCCGAGAACAACCCCTTCGGCGCGCGCGCCGTCAGGCTCTACCTCCGCGAGGTCCGCGACCACCAGTCCCGCGCGCGCGGCGTCAGCTACGAGAAGAAGAAACGCAAGAAGCCAGCGCCGCACCCGACGCCCGCCGCCGTCATCTCCTCCTCGTCGTCGCACGAGGGAAACGGTCACATCCACCAGCACCAGATGCCGCCGCCCCCGCCGCCCGGCGCCGCGGCGTGACCACCGTGTCCCACTACAAGTATCCAACAAGAAGGATCCATGTACTCCAACAAGGCAGAAGTATGCTACCGCATGTTCCATCTCTAGCTAGCTCTTTTTCTTCCCCCATCTACTGTTACTACTACGACGACGGCTTTCAGTTGTTGGCTCCGTACTATCTCTAGTTAATTTAGCTCAAATTATTTCTTGTTGATGCTTGCTACTGCTACTGCAACCCTAATTAGGTGAGTTCTATGATCATTTCCCAACTTACTGGCTGCTGCTATTTGCTGGAAATAATTTCCTCCTATCTGTGTAATCCTTTCTACTGCACTTTTTTTTTTACTCCCTTCTAGTGCAGTTGTGATGACCTGATTAGTACAGTAGCTGCTATTCCATCTGGATGAACTTATTAGGGATTTTTATCCGGCAAATGATATGAATTTGACATAAAAATCACTCTTCACTCTTGCTGCTGATCTTTGATGTTCTTCGACCTTGCTGTTCTTGCATGAAATATGTTCCAAGTGGTGGTTCAAATATTGTTCTTGTTTTTTTTTGCCTTTTGAAATCATATTGTTCTTGTTCTGGAGTCATCTTGTTCTTGCCACAAGTAATGGCGGTAGTGGTTGGTGGTGTGATGTAGTGAGTCATGTCAGGTCCTGTCGTCGTCCTCGCGGGGAATCAAACTACTGTTCCTGCGGGTCACGGAGTCACGGTTCACGGATGGGTGGATATATCGCTTCAGAAATGAAGGGAGCGATGCCATAGGCGGCTGCTGCTGCATCCCCCTACGTTCTTTTGGAGGCTCCTTTTGTGTTGCTTTTTCTGGCAGTACTTGAACTGGGTTTATACCATAAGTAGCCAGGCTTGCTGGGTCATCTTCTGGGTGCCTGCAAGGGAGACGGTCCATTGGAATGTTGCCCAGATATAGTAGGAGAAACAGCAGATCTCTGCTGTAGTTATTTGTACTCATGAATGCTTGCTGTGTTCTTATTGAAATTATTGACGTTTTACTAGGAGTATATTATTATTAATTTTTTTGGTTTAGTTCTATTCATTCTTTGAAATTTCAATTCTCAGCATGTCAAGGTTTCATAGGATTTTGTTAGGAATACAACGTTCAATAAATTGGTTATTACTATTGCCTCCGGTTTTAAAATATTGACACCGTTGGTTTTTTTTAATATCAACTTTGATAGTTTGTCTTATTCAAAAAATTTATTCAAATATGTAAAATATTTATTGTGTTTCAAATACTACCACTATTGGTAAAGACAATTATAACAAAACATATATATTTATTATAGTTTTTTTTTTGAATAAGATGAATGTTAAAATTGATTTTGAAAGTCAACTATATCAATATTTTAAAACGGAAGAGAGTATTTAGCATTGCACCATTTGTTTTTAGTGTGAGCTGTGAGTGCAGTCTGTGTTTCTGTCTGCAATATTTGTATTGGTTACCGCTTAGAATGCCTTGCTTTCTGCCTTTTTTTTCTTGGCAGCGGGTGGAAGACTACAAACTTTTGGCCGGTTGCTGCATGCATACCTGTGAGCCTGTCTAGCCTTTCTCCAATTGCTTGCGTGCGCTGCTTTGTTGCTGCATCACCGTAAGCTTTTGTGATTTAACCATGCAGTGCTTTGTTTTGTGCTGCCAAACAAATCTGTATTTGACAGTTGTTTATGCAGTCTAATACAGTAATACTACTACTCCAATGTGCTAGCTAACCGAGTCTACATGCTTGATTGGTTTTTCTGCATGACCACAGCAAAGTTTGCCTTTGTTTCTTTATTGATGCTTCAGTTCAGTACTCCTACTCCACTTGACCCCTGTAAAAGTGAAAGGAGACTGGCCAGTGCATGTCCATTTCCTTGTCTCCTCTCTCTGCTGCTGCTGCTTACAGTACATCAAATCAAAGCATGGTTGTAAAGCCTTCTGCGAGGATCTTGCATGCATTGGGGTGTTCTCTTGCATTGGCCATTTTTCAGCTGTTTACAGGATGCTTTCTTTTGGTTTGAAACTCTGATCAACCAGCGGAAAATGGACTACTGGTCGAGATGCATGACAGTACATACACATTTTTGTTTGGTTGTGCCGTCTCATGACATAAAATGCCTGATTTGAACTAAGTTAACAGTTGCTGATAGGACTGAAAACGGTACGGAAATTTCTCGTTCCGACCGCATTTCGTTTACCGCTTTTTCGTACCGTTTTCGAATAGGCGGAGAAAAATGAAAACGGTAACGAAAATGGTACGGCTTTTTTTCCGACCGTTTCAGCGGAATTTTTCTGTTTTTTACGTTTTCTCCAAATACGGTACTGAGATTTCATTTGAACATGTTTTATGAAAAATAAAAATTAAAAGTAACCAGACAACTTTTTATTGACCTATGTTGTTGGGTCTATGTTGTTGGGTTGTATGTTGTGAATTTAATTGCAATTTGTATTATATGTATTGTAAGACTTGAACCGTGAATGTTCGATATTTATTTTATTCATATTTCCGACATGTTTTTTGGTTACAGACCGTTTTGTATTTTGTTTTCGAATTCTGTATTTATCCATTCGTTTCTATTTTCGACTTTTTTGTTTTCGTTTTCGTCCAGTGTAATAAATATGAAAGTGAAAATGGTTGAAGTGTTTTTTCGACCGTTTTCAACCCTAGTTGCTGATTTCAGCGCGCTGTTGGGTCTTTCAAGTGTTTTACCTTGTGAGTCATTCAGTATAGTATTTGCTCGTAACATGGCAACTACATCTCAGAGTGCGTGGTGTTACCCGTCACACACCGTAGTAGGACTACATAGTATATAGAGAAAATTCCTTTTCACTTTTTAATTGCTTGCGATTTATCTGTTGCCATGTATTGCTAGCTGGATTATGGTTTGAGTATTTTTATCAGATCAGATTATGGTTGAGCAGTCCACTTGGATTGACTGCACTTTTACATGACCCTTCTAGTATACGACATTTGAAGGGAAATGTTCTTCCCAATGGTTGTGGTAGTATGATCTAATGGTTGTTAGTTAATTTGTATAATCCAATTCAGAGCTACTCCGTTTTTTAGAACAAAATTTAGAGCTACTCCACTCAGCCAGGGATAAAGTGCAATTTTTTTTATCTGACCTGGCTCTTTCGAAAATTTAAAGTTCATATAAAGTTGCCAGGTTCTGAACGTAGGCAAATCGTTGGCAGAGGCCTCCGTTCTATAACTATATATATTTTTTATCCTCATTTTTGGACTCAGATTTGAGTTAAACATCTACAGACTCAGGTTAGTGTTAAATGACTCTAATATCATGTGACCACATAAAGGGGCATACTCTTATCGTTCGGAAACGAACATGGTTAGCTTGGGATTATCTGTTTATTACTACGTGCAACGACCCCACCTCCTCCGAATTAGACCCGGTTTGGTAGGACGATTTAGCTTTTCTGAAACAATAGTTTTTTAGGCTCTATCTCTGGCTTATTTGAAAATATTTGACACAATGACTTGTTAATTGTTATGTGGCTTTTTCTATTTTATAAGAAAATTATTCATATACTCTCTTCGTTCTTTAATTGATATCTTCGTTTGACTTTCAACTTCAATTTTGATTATTTGTTTTATTCAAAAAATTAGTTTAAATTATAAAATTTTAAGTTGTGATTTAAATAACTTTAATAATAAATAAAATATATAATATTTATTAAAAAAATTAATAATACGAATGATAAAAGTTGAAGAAGTCAACAGTGAACAATTGAACGGAGGGAGCATGTGTTATGTTGGATGAGAGCCGGAAAGTCACTTTTACGTACGGCTCATCACTCTCTGATTTGTCCCTATAATAAGAAGAAAAAAATAGTTTTTTTCCTCAACCCGTTGGAGCTTTACATAATCCGGAAGAAATGACGATGGAGGACTGCACGGAGCTAGTGGCCGCGCTCACGATTTCCCTGATGGCAACGTCTCACCGCAGATACATGCATGTACTACTACTACTACTCGAGGGAGAGGGATAGATGCCCTTGACGTTATTTCATGGAACAGTAGAATCCGTACGTGCTCCTACAGTAACACTAATTCCATATTTTTTTCGCGTTTTCTACACTAATTCCGTAGCTAGACTGCTAGAGACGAGTCTTCCGTTTAATAGACCCCTCATGAACTATTTAATTTCTTTTTTCTCAAGAAGCGATGGGTGGCGTACACGCAAACTTTATTACCTCTTCGAACACTTGCAAGAGATTCACCACAAACAAAATCACCACCACAGAACCTTCATTTGTCAATTGTGAGTAACTTCCTTAAACACAACCGAAATAATAATTTTATAAGTTATCTCATGATTGTACGTGGCAGGTTTTGTAGAGAGAGAGAGAGAGAGAGAGTAATTTCATGAGTTAGCTAGATAGACGAGAAACAAAATACACATTGATTACACTTTGATAGAAATGATGTTTAGTTGGTCACGTAACTTAGTACTCCATTTTTAAATTTTTGCCGATTTTAACATCAAGACTCTTCTTCTTATTCAAAAAAATTATAAATATTTTATATTTTGTTGTAATTAGTCTTTTAGAATTATTTTTATTGAACCAGAGAAATGCTCAGTAGAATAAAACAACCGATTAATTTACTGTGGCATTTCACCAAGGGCCTGTTCGCTTGAGATTCCTCTCGAGCTGTGAAGTGCAGCCGCAACGTAGTAGTGTAGTATGTGAATGACTTGTCTACAGTGTACAGCACAGCTCCAAGACGTCACTAGAATCTGATCCGAACAAAGCCCAAATTTTGTTCAGATTTTAATTTTAAAATTTAAATAATAAACCAGCCGTTTTCTGATTTTCGTGAAACCTCTGTGGAGCGGTTCAGTGGGCTCAGTCGGAAAGTTCCAATCTTATCCGGCCCTCCAGTCCCCGCAGCAGTACTAGCCACAGCCCTTTTCCCTGTTGGCCTTGGCTCGACCGCGAGCACATGGGCGCCCACCCACTCAAAGCAGCCCTTCACCTCACATGGCCCAAAGCAGTCACACCATGAACGACTAAGAGTGATAAAAAGGCTCGGATCGTGGATTTTTTTACAAAATTTTTTAGTTTTTATTAAATTTTAATTAAAAATAAATAAAAATTAAATTCGATCATAATCTAATCCGATCTTTACTAATTTTAATTTTATCACCCCTACGGACGACTCCTTGCAAAGCCCCTGACACCTCTTGAACCACGACACCCCACCTGACGTGGCTTCGGCTGCCTGCCTGCCTCCAGTGAGAGCGCTGAAGAACAAGTCTGGAATCCCTGTTAAAATAGACAGGCAACAAAATTATAGTAAAAAGATCTACAGGAATACAGTTTGAGCATCGGGCAGCCTTGTTGAACGTTTACATGTATCAATACTTACCGTTGTGCAGTCAACAAATCTTTGAAATATTTCTGTAGGTACAAATAGATCTGGACAACGAATGCATCTTGATGCTAGCAGAAAGCAATCATTAGCTATGTCTGGTCTAGTTGTAAAATCCTGCAGACAAAGATAGCACAATTCTAACACCCTTTCTAATTACGAATGTAATTAAGTTTCACTTATGGAAACAAATGCAGGAATGGTTACTTGAACTGTCCTAAGAAGCTGTATTGTATGGCTGAAAAGTATTTGTGTCAAATTTGTAGCATGGCTCGCGCAAGATGGATCAGACCGAAATATCTGCAAAGAAAAATTGTCAGAGAGAAATTAGTGTAGCAAAAACTGACTTCGATCTCAAATATAAAACTACCTTGATAACTTCACTGGACAAGTAAAGGAAGCAAGACTGATTATGTTGCTGATATAGACTTTGGATTTCCTCGAGCATCGCAGCAATCGTTATTCATCCTTCAGCATCAAGTGTTGTCTGTTTTCGACTCTTATTGCAAAAATAAAGCAAGTTTCACAATATCAATGGATAACTAAATAAGTTACTCTCTCTATTCTAAAAATATTGTGTAATCATTTTTAGGTTTGGTCAGAATCAAACTTCTTTAACTTTGACCATTTATAAATGATAATTTATAATGTTTTAGATTATATAAATTATGTTGCTAAATTTGTCGTGAAACAACATTTCATAATGTAACTTAAAGATGCTTCTGTTTTGAAACGGATGCAGTATGTTTATTTGACAACAAGGTGTAATAGCATGGTTAAATTTGAACTAGCTGGTGTTTATGATTTAAAATCAGATGGAGTACATTAATACACACAAACATGTACTTACAGAACGACATCACACTTCGTCTCCACTCTAATCCAAACAAAAACCCCTCCTACACTCCTACAACATGCATTACGTTTACCTTCTGCTTGATATCTCACAACATGATCGATTAGCCCACGCATACATACACCGCCAATCGATCTGGGTCAACGTTGTGGCCTGCCCGCGCGCTACCTCCTAGAAGTAGATCCCAACGTCTCCGTAGCAGCAGCTACCCAGCAGCAGAGCCTGCGGGTCGTATTCCGTTTCTATATCCCCCATGCCGTGATCCTCGAACCCCACCGCAGGCTCCGGGGCCATGGCAATGGCGGCGTTGTGGGGCTCTACCGCTAACTCGCCGTGCACGACCGGGCTGCAGAAGTCCAGGAAGCTATCCTGGTTCAGGTTCAGCACTGGCAGGTTCGTCAGCCAGGCATCGGAGCTGCCGGAGCAGCTGACCGCCGGCGTCGTATCGGCGGGCTGCAGGGCGGAGAGGAGAGTTGCGGCGCCGTGGTTGTGGTGGAGGGCACCGCTGCTGCTCTGCTGGGTCTCTTCCGTGGGCTTCGTTTTGTTGAACACCCGGCACAGCACCCAGTCCTCCTGCATGATATGTGGCGAGTTTCAGTGCCCTTTCTTTTGCGATCATGTGAAAATGCACATGCAAGGCTCCCTATCGAAATTCAAGCAGTGTACCTTCGGTAGCGTGTTCGGTGTCTCGAGGCGAAACTCGTGCATGACCCAGCTGGTTTTCTGCCCGTTCGGAGCGCGCCCAAGGTAGAACACCAGCGTCTTCCTCATGCCAACTATTGCACGCGTGCCGGGGCCGGGCTCGCGCACCACCCGGTCCTTGCCCGTCGCCTTCCAGTACCCCGTCTTCGTGGCGCGGTTCGTCCTCGAGCCCGTGGCGTACTTCCTGTCTCGAAAGCTGAAGAAATACCACTCCTCTGAAGTGAGCTTAGCCACGTCTGAAATACAAGAATATCATTGATCAAAACCTCCTCGTGTCGTGCAATTTTCTTTATTAGTATGCCATGTCCTTAATTATTCGTTAAAGAAGTAGTAGACGTAGTTGATGAGGAAACACGTAGGCATAAACGAGGTGACTGGACATGCATGCACGTATATACATCAATACATGTGAAGTGCTACACAGATCTAACATGTCATGGCCCTGGAAATGGACTGCTG
This sequence comes from Zoysia pacifica, assembly GCA_001602315.1. NCBI lineage: Eukaryota > Viridiplantae > Streptophyta > Magnoliopsida > Poales > Poaceae > Zoysia > Zoysia pacifica. Next base: position 41,961 of record BCLH01001057.1, on the reverse strand, counting down.
GCTTTGTCGACGTTTGCGAGTTGGAGCTTTGTGATGAGACGCCATCGCAAATTATTGATGCGGATTAAGCTAGCTATGGAGAACGACCGTGACATATGCTTCTGCTCCAAGTAACCCAAATACTGTGCATGATATATGACATTAACAAACCGTGTGATCACTAGAAATTCGTCCTGCATCTGCTTCACGGATCGAGACAAAAAAAAAAAGCACGACAATGTTGGTTCTAAGGTAATTTTGCTTATATCGTAGTGTAAGTTTCTTCACCGTATATATGCAAGCCAAATAAAGTGACCCACAACACAAAGGAGTGGCCGGGCGAGACACCAGTACAGCGATATTCCATTGATCATCAAGTAAGCATTCTTACCGGGAAGCTCCCATGGCTCGCGTGCGTGGAGGTCGACCTCGACCAAGGTCCCCGAGGCGACCCTCTCGTTGGCCACCTTTTTGCGCAGGTAGAAGGACACCAGCTCCTCGTCGCTCGGGCAGAACCGGAAGCCCGGCAGCAGCGCCGCGTCCATCCCTGTGATCAGCCCCATATCGCAAACCAAACCAAACGATCTGTATTTAGCCTACCCTCTTCAAATGATCTCCCTCCAAATACTTCTATATATTCAAGCTGCCGGGCGCTATATATCAAAAAGAGTGGCCTTCGATCGGTTCTTGGTCTTCTTCCTCCTCGCTGCTGCGGGACGCTTGAACATTGGACCGGCTCGCCACTAAAATTTCGATCGCCGCAAGAGGAATGTGAAAAGAATGAACGGCGAAACGAGAGGTGTAGGGTCATATATAGGGGGCTGGCTGGCTGTGTAGCTAATTAGTTAGCGATCAGCAGCCAAGTCGTCGTTGATGAGGCGGCGGCGTGAGCTAATGGTTTTCTTGTGTGGGTAGTAACTAAGACAGAAATATCCTTGTCGATCGATCGGCGTCTCGATCTCTTCTGGCCTGGAAGATGCTCAGCCGCGTCAGCCTCTCACGCGTCCTCCTGTTCGTGTTTGGAAGATGTTTCGTAGGCGCGTACTTTTTCTATTTTTAAATTGATGTTGTCATCAATTTTTAATATATATATATATATACACACGCGTGTTATAGTGCTATTCTTCATGTAGAGTGAAAAATAACTTATTCTTCGCTCAGACATAATTGAGCGTCTTCGACCACGCCTGACTGAACGCGCCCCGGACTCGGCCCCGCACTCGAACCCGCGCCGCCCCGCTCCGGCGGCGCCCCC
>BCLH01001057.1:24887-40717 GCA_001602315.1 Zoysia pacifica | reverse complement strand
CGGCGGCCGGCGCGGTCCCCAACGCTTCACCGCCTCGCCCGCACGGCGCACCCCACTGTCAGGCCGGCCTTTCTCCGTTTTTTTTATGTCTGGTGGTGGAGAAGAGAAACTCGGGGTACAAACCCACGCAGCTAAAGGATTCTCCGGTGATGATGACGGCGGCGGCTGCGCCGCGAGCTCTTCGGAACGCTAGAAATTGCTGAATGTAATGACGTGATACACACTGAGAGGAAAAAATTAATGAAGAAATTGAAGAAAATTGCTAAAGAGAAAAAATTACTGACGCGCTCGTAACAAAAAATTACTGAAGATAAGTTTATAAAAAAAAGTTTGTCAGTGGATGGGCGCAGGTCGCAAGCGCGCTCGAGAGAGGCGCGGGGCGCGCCGATCGGTTTTGGTCTGTTGGCTTGGTCGTTAGCCAGTTAATTGGATCCGAGCGAAGAATAAGCTATTCTTTACGCATCGATCCAGATCCAACTCTGATCATTTTACGAAACACTTAATTAACATAACTAAACTGTTCCATAGTCCTAGATATTTTTTCTACAAAGACTATAGATTTTTCTCAAAACGTCCAAATTAAGAGACTACACAAATGTTTTTGCATTTCAGTACTTTAGCTAATTTGTGCTCCAATGGCTAAAGTGCAAGAGAGTACAACCCCATTTGTTTGAGCCGGAGCTTTTCAGTTTTTTAAAAAATTAGTTGATGGCTAATTAAAAAGCTAGTTATTGAAGTAGTGATTGTTAGCTTTTACAATATATATTTAGTTTTTTTTATACCAAGAGCTAAAAAAACAGTTTTGATTGAGCTTTTCAATTTTTAATTAATTTTCTTAAAAGTTGGTTTTTCAACATCCAAAAACTAGATTTTTGAAATCTTATTTGATGAGCTTTCCAAACTGACTTTTTCTTGCTGATAAAAAAGAGGGCCTACGAAAGTAGTACGTGGAAGGATATGAGACCGGACGCTCAAATCCACACACAATATTTTTCTTCAGGAATGATTAAGGCTGTTACTTCTTCTGTCCTAAAAAAATCATTTTTTTTACTTTCAGATTTTAAGTTTGATCACTCGTTTTATTAAAAAAAATATGAAAATATAATTTATTTTATTGTGAATTGTTTTATCATTAGAAATACTAATAAGTATGATTTATTTGTTTTTATATTTGAAAAAATTTGAATAGAACAAGTAGTCAAACGTGGTTTCTAAAAGTCAAAAAAATGATTTTTTTACGATACCGGTAGCACTTGTGAAGGAATGTTTGCATGAATGTTACGGGGGAGGGAATTATTATTCTGCAATCATCGTGCCGCGCAAGTAGCATCACATCGGCCAAATTAACGAATACTCTTTCTGATCCAAATTGTTATCCCATATACTTCTAACATTATTTTGATTATTTATCTTATTTAAAAAAATTAGTAAATATATGTAAAGTTATTGAAAATAAACTATAATAAAATATATAATTTTTATTATATTTTTTAATAACACTAATATACAAAGATGATATTAAAAATTAAAAGCGACAATAACTTAGGAATAAAAGGAGTATTACTTTATCTTTTTTATATATATAAAAATTAAGATAGTATTACTTAGCTAGCTGTGTCAACGGTAGCAATACGAACATCAGAAGCCACAGGAACAACTATGCGTTCATATACAGGAGTATACGATGAACTGAAATGCTGCTTTACTAATCAAATTAGCATGCGTTATCACAATGGGCTCTAGCTGCGACTGCGACGCGACCGTTACGTGAGAGCTAGTACTCCTAGCTTGCTGACCCCGCTTCCTTTCATTTCAAAATATAAGTATTTTTAGTTTAAGTTAAAGTCAAATTTTTATCACTTTAACAACTAATAATATATAATTAATAATATTTTATCATATAAAAATTATATTTATTTATTTATTATTAGATAAATTTTCATAAAATTATATTTTTATATTAAAAATTAAGTAATTTTCTAGATTTATCGGTAGAAGTTAAAAAAATTTAATTTTATTTAAACTTAAAATACTTATATTTTTGAAACGGAGGTAATACTGACATCGTTTAAGAAACGGAGGAGTAATTAATTAACTGGCCCGGCCGCCGCAATCAACGATCAAGATTAGAGTAGAACGCGGGCGGAAGGAACCGCTAGCGTGTGTGGCTTGCGTTGCCGCGTCGCGTCGATCGCTCCACGCCAGATCAATCGCGGGCAGCCTCCATCATCATCGTTCCGATGTTCTTCGTCAGCTAACCCTAATTAATATAGCATCTCGTTAATTAACCAGTTACGTTAACACAGTTATGTACTTCGTCGATCGATCGAGTCGACGACGCGGCAACACAGTTTAATGCGCGCGGCCTGCACGTGCATCACGCGGCGGCGTCATATGCTCTACGTACTGGCACGACACGTTGGATCAGATGTACATGTTAGTGACTGTTTTAACTGCTTCGTAAAATTGTTGTTGTACGTACTTGAGTCAATTGATCAACAGGTGGTCTTGCTATGGGACGATTTAAGTTCAATATCCTCTTTCACTGGCATGCAATAGCTTGTCGTTGAAAATATAGGGTGGAAATTTGCATAGTTCGATACTCCAGAGAGTGCAAATGCGAAAACAAAATGTCAAATGCATGCATGTCTTGAAACTAGCTTCAAGAGGTTCCCATTGAGAACTCGAGCAAATGAGCAATATGATCTAGCTAGCGCCCCTTGTGATAACACATGCTTATGTTTTATTCTAGATCCTAAGCGGCACTTCGGTGTCATGGACCCTGTAGATGGCTAGCATAAAACTATACAAACCTAGCTACATCCAAATCTTCTATCACCATAAGCACATTGAGTGCAGGCTTGTGCAAGCTGATCAATGGCTCGACGAACAGAGCCCCGCTCTCTACCACCCATTCCACATCATCTCTCTTCTAAGCAACAAGCAATCAACAGGACGTCACTGGAATTGTGCTGGCTTATTGCCTTAGCTTAGTTTAGCTTAGCGCGCATGTGTTCTTTCTCGACAAGAAAATACCAGCTCCTGACAGGGACATCGGCGGCGGCGGCGGCGGCGGCGGCTATCTCAAGCTAGCTCTGCGCCACGAGCTACTGCTGCTTCGCGCTGATGAATAAACAATCGATCGAATTCCTTGTTGCCAAGCCATGAAGCGACCGAGACTGAGGAACGATTGAGCCAAGGAAAACGGAAGCGGGTACAATGATTGTTGGTGGCGTTTTCCATGATTGATGGAGTTGTCCGGGGATGACGATGGGAGGGGATGGGATTGGATGGGCGAGCATCGGAGCTAGCGTAGCACGCGCGTGTGCTTGAAAAGACTTCGTTTGAGCAATGCCGATAGGCACCATTAGCCAAAGCTTGGAAGATTCGATGGACCGCGATATGTCTCACCATGAGAAGAAGATCAAAGAATGGTTGGGTGGCGTCGCTGTGTCAGCACTGCTAGTAACTTGTTAAGCTTCGCTTCGCCATTGCTTCACCGTACTGGTGGAGCGATGATGGCGGCGTCCGGTTCAACGGCGGCGCGACACCTGGCCGCGAGCACTGGGCTACGAAGAACGACACGATGCCACATTCAGAGGCGGTTGCGTCGGTGAAGGAGTGGCTTAAGATTAATTATGCATCCGCAAATTTCAGCATTTCACCCAGCTTTGAGCAAGATCTCCGCGGCCGATAGTTCGGCCACGCGCCTCGATCTACCGCGGTTCTCATCCGCGCCGGCGTGGTGCCGGTGGCCGAAGCCCCCAGCCCGCCGTCGCCGTCCGCGGCCTGTGCACCCACGAATTATTGTGTCCTCTGATGCGAACGCCCTGTGCGCCGGCGAGCTGCCCTCTCTGAAAGGTGTCGTGTGGCGGCATATGCACCCGTGCCTGCCTCGTGATGGATCAATCATCTAACTTTGTTGGTTCGTCTATTAATCATATTCAGCTGCTGACTAATTGGGTTTATAATTGGGTTATCTTTATGCTCCCTGACCATTATCAACTGATATATCAGTCCGCCGACTGATAGCTTATGATCAAGTGGGGCCTCGAGGGAGAGGGTATCCTGCAAGCATCACCAATGTTAAATCAGGAGCGAATCTGAAAAAAAACTGGTTGCAAACAGAGCACAAAAGAACAACAAAAGGATTTTGCAATGTAGTTGTATTGTGTTGTTAATTCCATGATCATCTCTGATCTGAATCCTTTAGATTATTCTAAAAATGTTCTTCAGGTCGTCTCTATCTCTCCCTCTCTTTTAGAATATTCTAAAAAGTATCACGTATGAAGTGTTTCTGTGCTAAAAGCTGCAGTATAGCTTGATCCAGCCAATTGGTCTTTGATATGTTACATAATTTTTTTCTGTCCGATACACAAATGTACTTAAAGATATGTCAAAATGATCGCACTAGATAGGCTGTAAACCATCTCTCTTTTTTTTTCAAAAATCATAATCTATATACTTCAACAGATCAGTGTATTGAGACCGTTGAATTGTGCCCTTTTTTTTTTAGGCTGTTACTTCCTTGCTGCCTCCAGATTTATTTTGATGACGTTAGGATAGTTTGAGCTAAACTTCATTTCCTCAAAAACATCAAAATAAATCCTGAGCGAATACTTATTAGTAACCTTATTCCGATCCATAAGCGTTATGCATCTCTTCCGTAGATTCTTTGACTCTAAATGATGCTCCCTCCGTCTCAAATTAAAAGTAATTCTTATTCTTTCTAATACACTCTTTCTTTCTTGTTTTTAAAACATATCATTTTTTTATTTTTTTTAATTCACGTGCAACTCCAAAACAACTTATAAAACGAAAAACAGAACAAAGGGAGCAGTACCTTTGTTGAGATAGCCAGCAGCCTTGAGGCCCTTGGACAAAGATTGTAACCAAAATATGTGTACAATGGAAGTTTCTTTTACAGTAAATCCGGATCCATTTACTACACCAGACTTCAATAAATGGACGTGAAATACCTCACTCGAGCTCAAGACGAGAAAAAAGAATATTTATTTCCTAACCAAACTAGAGAACAACCATCAATTGCAGTTTCTGTTGAGAGAAAAATTGGTTTTTTTTTTTTTAAATCTAGGTCTTCTACATATTAGCCATATGCTGATAAATAACCTATTTTCCATGACAATAAGGCTAGATATCAAGAACCGAACTCTATCACGGGAAAATTCTATCTCAGGTGCACTGGTGTCGTATAGCAGGAGGAGCAGCGGAGCCTTGCTTTTTTGCCTTCTGAGCTGCAGCTCCGGAAGCGTGCAAGGGACTCGATTGAAATGATCACGTGGAATCATGTGTGCCTGCTTCTGGTAGCCACAACTTCTTCCGGATTATGAGGATCATTTCGTTCTCGTCTGATTCTGGACTGGGCTCAGCATCTACAACAGTGATTGTTTCCCAGTGAAGTGCGTGAAGATACTTCTTGATGAACTCGATGACAGTGCTTTTGTCCCTCACGATGATAAATCCAGTCGGCCTAAGGATACGGTCCATTTCAATAAGCAGGTCTTCCGCACTGCAACCTCTCTTATCAAGCTCAGAGAAGATCGTCCATGCATGGAGAAGATCATAGGTTCGAGGATAGGTTGAGAAGGCCTCACACCTGCAAAAAAAAGTCAATGGTGATTGATTAGAATTATAACAGGATACCCCAATCTTCCTGCTTCAGGATAGCTAGTCAGAAATAATCTTTTCTGCAAACAATAGATCTGACAAGACTACATGTTACTGAAATGGCTGACATTTGCAACGGACATGCTACAAAACCCTCACTCATATCAGAATAAACAAGAATGTTACTAAAAAAATATAGTATTAATTACCAATAACTATGGAGCTATCTTTTTTTTTTTTTTTTTTTTTGCAAAGCCTAGAGAAGAGGGTCAAGATCACTCATGGCCCTCCGGCCTCTAGGAGCTTGTTTACTATAGAAAGCCTCAATATGATTGGTTAGCCATCAAAGTGCTTGTAATGTGTTATAATAAGAAATGCAAATTCTAAGAACGAATGCGCCCAATGAAAGAAAGGAGAGACTTGGAGCAGCGGCAAGCTGTTGCCTTGTGACCATGAGGTCATGGGTTCAAGTCCTGGAAATAGTCTCTAACAGAAACACGGGGCAATGCAGCGTACAAAAGATCTAAAGTGACCGGATTCTTCCATGGATCCGGTGCAAGCGGGAGATACATGCACTGGGCTACCAATGTGCCCAACTAAGTACAGCCAAGTACGAGAAACAGTATATAGCAGGTTCAACATTGTTTTGTCATAATATTTTATTTGTGCTCTTGCAACTATTGACAAAATTTGAACAGATATGATTGAGGTTTTATGGACGAAGGGATATTATATCATACTTAGTTATCATGAAGAAACATACGGCATGTAGTTTCTCACTGCCATCTTCAGTAAGAACTGGACAGTCTCCTAGTTGAACCAAATTCAGTCTAAGAAAAATCTGAACTTTGTAAAGTGTAAGATTTTAATGTGAGTAGACACCTACCAATCATGATTGCTGCCGATCAGTCCTCTATCATAGATTATCTTGAGGGTGCTTGGTCCATCATGTGGTACAACATTCATCACCCACACATCTTTTTCCTTGAGTGCAGCAGCAAATGACCCAAAGTTTGCTTTCATGTCCATTACGTTTCTGATAGTGTCTGGCTTTACCTTTGAACCCAACAGACTCCAGTAATTGTCTACTCTTTGTTGCCATATTTCCTATACGATATGAATATTATCATCAACTTCTATGCAGTTATTAAGCCATATTATTCAAAAAAAATTACTGTATGAAATTGTAAAGTTCAACTAACCGTGTCCTTCTCAAATCTGTCTGCAGTAACATACAAATCAGCAAGGCGTGGAGGTGGGGTTGTTAATCGAGCAGGCCATGGAGCCAGCCCACTTCCTCCATCTCTGTGCATTTCTGAAAACATAAAATGACTTTTTTATTTTCGTACATCCCAAAGGAAAAAATTAAAAGGAAGAGAAGTAATTGGAAAGTAAGGAATTTCGACCTTGTGGCTTGCTACTATAACTATTTCACCACCAACCAGCTATGAAATATTATTTATTCAACTTAGGAGAAAATCACAAGAACTGGAACAGAAACTATTACTCCATATTGATATATTTGCATCATAGAAATGACAGCAGCAACAATATGACATGTTTCGCATCAGTAACAAGAGCAGAATTCAGGCACCACGTTAGTGCAGTGAGCAGTTGGACAGTATCCATGATGAATACCATCTGACACACGTACACATCATGAAACACACTTTACCGTAAAGATCTATTAGAAATCCACAATTGAATTTTATTCTAGACGAAGTTGATTTTCATCACCACTCAAATTACCTATTTTATATTTACTTCAAAGTTAACCAAACTGCATCAAAATGAAGCACAAACCCAAGTGGCAAAACACTTAAGGGAATAAAGACTCAAAAGGAAAAAGGAAAGGAAAACTGTATAAGGCATAAAGCCAGTAGGTAGGTATGCAGTCATGACTAACAAGGAAACAGGATAATCACTCACGTTCAGGATATGGTGTAATGCAAGCTTCCATTGGCACTCCCCACACTGAATCTGGATCATCACCTCTTTTGCATAGAGGTGGCTTTGTACCAGGTGCTCGGCTTCTGTAGCAATCATTGTTCAGAGGCTTGACCCAAATAACAGTTTGGTTTCTTTTCTCTGCAATTTTCCAACACATCCTTTCAACAAGGGCACTCATTTCTTTCCAGATTCTACGATCCTCCTCATCTTGTGCATATGCTTCCGGAGACGAGTAAGCAAAATAGCCCCCAGGCCTGAGCAATCTGTCGAGTTCAAGCAGAAGAATCCCATCTCTTTGAAGCCAATCAATTCTACAACGAGAACAATGGGCTAATTCAAATGATCTGCTTGGGTAAGGAAGCCTTTTAGTTCCCAAGACACCAAGATATGCAGGGATCCCTCTTTCAAGTGCAAACTGAATCTGGTTCTGATGCACATCATTAGGAGCCAAAGACATAGCTATCACATTAGAAGAAAGAAGATATCCTCCAAAACTAGCAACTCCACAACCAACATCAAGGACTGTACGAAGCATTCCCTCATTGTTTATATTATTATCTTTGAAGTCTAACATCTGTCAAATAGTAGGGATGTATCAGATAATAATCGCAGTGCATAATGCTCAAACATGTTCCACATACTTTCAGTTCTGGGACAATATACAGGAGTCGAGACAGCAGACTTACATTTGCGATGTTCGCTATATACTTGTCAGCTCCATGGTGAAAATGGGTACCCCCACCTGGAAACTTGATCTTTTCACCAGCTTCAACCATCCAGTTCTGGTCTGACTTCTCTTTTGCTAGATGCGTGTGTGGAATATTTGCTTTCCACACTACATCACGACTTTTTGGCCATTTTATAGGCACCTGAAAAACCAAGTTTTGTTAGTCTGATACAGCTCGGAATGGATACAATCAAAGAAAGGTCAGAGGACATGTTAACATGAAAAAAAAAAGGATGAATAAACCCGCTACATGGTAGAGGAGAAAATAAAACCACTTCCTGTGACAGGCTAATATAAGTTTCCCTGAAAGAGTTCTTTTTTCTAAGATGATGCAATGTACTAATGTCATCATTACATATAACAGATTAAGTGGTTCACCAAAAAAATATAGAGAAATCGTCAGCATAAGTCAAGTGAGTTGATCTCATAGGTAGTATCTATCTCAGATAAAGAAAGCTTTGAGAATCAGGTAAGTTTGTGACCTTATATCTATGTGGTGGAGGAATCAAACAATTAAATCGCCGTTCAGGAGGTGGGCAATGTCTCTCATAGTGCTCCATGAGGTTTAAATCCAGCTTCAGCCTCATCTGATATATCAAGTTCCTATCCAAGCAGGGGATGAGCTCAGAGTGCCTGTCATCACAAACCTTCATACCCAAGAAACAAACAGTTAAATTGAAGTACTATTAAACACTGGCAATCCATGAATGAAGATTGATCATTTGTTGAAAACTCACAGGGAAGCTCTTGGGCTTAACATCATCTGCATCCCCAGTCCCGAAAATGGACTCTTCTGAGCCGTCATCACCATCTCCATCACTGCCCCACCCAAAAGACCGTGAAAATTTGGTCCCGTACTCGAAAGCAGCACTTCCAGCCTTCCCGTTGGAGCCCGAGAAATACAGGAAGAGAAAGCATAGGCACACAATCATTATGCAGCACAACACAACTGGCCTCTTGCTCTGCCCCCCGTCGTTTCTTCCCCTCATCTCGGATCCCGGCTCAGCTGCTCTATATTAAGTACAGCCCTCAGGATTCATAAAGGACCAATGAAATTCTTGTGTTCCTTGATGATGGTTGATGGATCTGCAGAGATGAACAGCAGTAGTTAGATATAAGCCAATCTGATGCTATCAGTATGCAGGAAGTTAGACAAATCAAGAAGCCAAACCAAAACGACACAAGCTGCACATACGCAACTAAGATGGAAGCCTCACACAAGAATGGAAAATTTTGGGAGGTACTGAATGCTCCCACCAAACCCCTAAGACCCGAGCACGATGCAATTAAACCCAGCAGGCAGCGCCTATGGATCGAAGTTTCTAGTCTAAGTAAGAACGATTTCTCTGTCCAAAGGTTAAGAAAAGAAGCAGCAGCAGCAGCAATAGCAGAAGTGAAGTGGGAGACAGATCACAAAGAGGAAAGACTACCTCCCAAAGTCCCAAGTCCCAAGTTTATACAGGCTCCCTTTTCCGGGCTATTTCACTCGCGCATTCCGATCTGGGAGTCTCCCGTTCAACCAGACAGGCTTGGAATTCGGTTCATCCGCACGGAATGTTAATTAATTGGATTAGGCCGCTAAGCATACCGCCAGAGAACAAAGGGAAAAAGCCTTCTGTTTGACGCGAGAATCCGGATTAGGCAGCCAAAACCTCGAATTGGACGCGGTGCAAATGCGTCGTGACAGCGACGGGCACCACAGGCTGACCGACGCAGAAACCGCGAAGGGGAAGTGAAGTGCGTTCGGCGCCAGCGCAGAAGCGGATTAAAAATAAAAAAACTGCAACCTCCAAATCGCGGACGCGCGGACGGCCTAATCCTGACGCCGAGGAAGAAAACCAACCGAATCCTAACTGAAAAACGAAAGCACGGCCAGCCCGCCCACGCGAAAACCCAACCGACGGTGAGACTGGATGAGTATGACAGCCAGCCCGCGCGCCGCGACCGGAGCTCAGAGCCGCGCGCCCGCGGCGGAGCGGCGAGTTTCACCGAGCGGACGACAGATCGAGCACGGGAGGACAGCGCGCGCGGGACCGACCGACCGGCAGCCCGCATTGCGGCGCGGAGAGGCGGGAGAGAAGGGGTAAGGGAGGTGATGCGGCGACGCACCGTGGTCGCAGATCCGGGGTTCCGGTGCCGCCTCGGCGCGCGCTGGGGTCCGGTGGCAGGGCGGAGGCGCGGAGTGGCGAGAGCGAGGGGGGCAGCTGCTAGCGGTAGGCCTCGACTTGCGGGGGGCAGAGCGAGCCGCGTCAGGTCAGAGAGGGAGAGGTGGGTGTTGGCTGGCCTCGCCTGCTTCTGCTTGTGCTGGGTAAACACCAGCCTAGCCTCCAGTGACGTGCGTTAGTTACCAGATGCGGTCGAGGAATAATTAAATTAAATAAAATTAACCGGATGCGCAGTGCTGGTTAAACTTAACTGGAGTAATTATGTTGCCGCGGAGACGGGGAAGGAATGTGGGTGCGGGTCATTATGGATTAATTATCGGGTCTCGGGGATGGGGAGATCTCTGTCGGCCTGTGTCGGCGTCCGCCCTCCTCGTGGGCCGACCATTAGAATAGCCGCGCCTCGAGACCGAGCAGAGGCTCGGCTGGCTATCGACGCCGGAGTGCGTCTAGCCCACCCGTGTTTCTCGCCAGGGGCTTATCCCCTTTGCGCGAGTTGCTCCCGAATAAATTTCAGATGATACTGCTATAATATATATAATATAAAAAAATAGTGATGTTTTTGTCGCACCTTAAAATCTAGTGATTTTGATGATCTTTCAAAGGACATGGCTTCAAATACTGAAAAGAAAATGACATCTCTGTCGTACATCAAAATTCAAATAGTTTTGATGATCTTTTAAATAACGTGACTTCAGATGCTGAATATAGATGTAAATTTAAAAATATGTGTAGAGTGTGTGTAAGTGATGTGTATAGAGGCGTGTGTAAGTGCGAACGTTATAGATGCTTACACCTGTATTTAAAGATGTAAAAAAAGTTCGACCCTCAAATATTTTCACAAATTATTTTAGCTCTTATTAAATTTTAATTAAAAATAAATAAAATTTCAATTTGATCTTAATTCGATCTAATCCATTAGTTTATTTTCTACGACCTGTTTTCACCCTACTTTGAGAGGGCTTTAAAAAAAAATAGCTGCGCGTCTGTGGTGCCGGTGCAGGTGGAGGTGGTGTTGCTGCGGCGTCCCGTGCCGCAACAGTTCTTTTGTCACGTGAGGCTTAGTGGATTCGAGTAACCTTTTCTTTGTGATTCACGCTGCAACGACATTGTGAAAACCAGTTTCGAGTTTCAACGAGCGAATTCTATTGCGGATCAGGGCAGTAATGCTATAGCTTCATTAGCTTCATTTAGAACACAGTATGCTTTTTCAAATCGATTTCTATATACTGTAATTTCTACGTTTCAAACAGGAGCGGTGGATCGGAAACTCTCTACACCCAACAACAACGGGGCAGACGCGGGAATGGGACTAGATCTCGTCGAATTTAAAGCTATGTCGTTCAGAACACGAAGAGATTGGCCCCGCGCCTTCTTGCTCGCAGAATGTTCGATTGGATCCCAGATCTACCTACACTACGTGCCAGACCAGTGCCGTGCAACCGCCGACGCGCAGCACTGCACAGTGGTGATTGGAATGGCGATTGCACAGTACTGAGTACTGCCCTGCGCTCAAGCCGACACGCTCGCGCCAGCCGCGTCTGATGAAAGGATCACATATGCCAGCGGCCACCCACCGAGCCCGAGACACATGGGTCCGGCTAGTTTTTGGCATGGCTGGACCAAACGTACGCCGCGATGGGACAGCGCGTTCATCATAAGCGAAAGCTAAATCTAGCGCGACGATCCCGTAGCACGAGATACTGAAGAACCCATCAGGATTCTGGACACAGCATTCCAAGCCGCTGTTCCTTTTTTCTGGCAAATGAAGCGTGTTTCAGTACACAATACCCCACCACTTCACACTAACCAGCTAAAACTAATTCTCTCTTTGACAACCTTTGTGAACCTGCCAGATTCCGGCAAAAATGTTGGCCAACTAAATTTCCGCAAAATTCTGTATGCCATGTCTAACAACCCATTTACCATGACTTTTTCCCTTTCTTATCCAGCAAACCCATGTGACTGCCAACCCCAACACTAGCACGACCTCGTCCCCCGACCCTTCAACGCAAATGAATGCCAATCCCCCAAAGACTACCACACCCTCCTTTCATTTTCTTCTGGTGACACTGCACCAGCCAGAATCAATTGGATAACGATGTTTCCAGGTCATCAGATTGCAACTTCGTATAGTCCCAGCGCGTAGCTTTTTACATTTGTAATGGTATGTACCAAATTAATACTTAATTTTTTAAGAGCAAGAGAAGTGACAGATACTGATAACTGCGAAAGCCAAAGAGCATTTTAGGTCGCCAAATACAACGGGAAAGGATTGTAACAAAAAAAAAATTCCTCGGTTGAAATGCAGCTTTGTTCAAAGAATTATTGGCATTGCTCTTATCAAACTGTCAACCATCAAACAAGAAATAAAATTGAGTCACCATCTGTATAGACAATACTAGCAGTCAAATATAAAAGGCTGTTGTACTTGACACATGACAAAGTTCGGACAGCCAAAAGCTGTCGTCGCATAGCAGTGTGACAACACGCCACAATCGGAGCACATAATTGACAAAAGAGCCAAAACGTAGGGAAATGAAGTCGCTGCTGTGAAAGCAAAACAAATGATAGATGTCAATGCTGAAATTATAACTAAGCAGTACTTAAAGTCAGACATCCTCCAGATTAACAGCTCAACAAAATTTGGATTGCCAATGTTATCTACCTTTTCATCAGATTATGCACCCCTCTCCTAGATTCTGGTAATGTTACAAAATGACAACAGATATCCCATTGCCTTGGGTATCTTTATCTTTCCTTCAAAAATGTACCAATAACGGCAAGAAGCCAAGGACTACAAAACACGATGCGGAAGAGGAAACAGAACAGAAAGCTTGTCCCAACACTGATATCTCACGCTTCCACAAATTAACAAAGAAAATGGAAGCCAAACATTAACAGTTTAGCTCCAAAATTTGTGCCCAGCAGTTGAATAACATACATCCCTACAAATGAACCAATCTGACCATAAATAGAACTAGTCGACCAGGGAGACCCTCCATTTCAGCACCTTTTGAGACTATTGAGGCTCTTGCCCCAACGCTGCAGGATGCACCCACCAGCCTCCCCTTTTTCCAGCCAAGCAAAATTTTTTGCACAATATGACAACTGATAAACATCAAATCCTGCACAGTAAAACTTGTAAATAATCTTTGCTGTTACTGAATCTGCTGCGAGCCTGCAATGGCATCCACAGGATAGCCAGTTAGCCACCATTTAAAATTATACCACTTCCCAATCAAATCATCCATGTCCAACCAAATTCAGGCAGCAAGAGCTGTTAAGGGGGAAAAAAAAGAAATTTAGAACAAGTCAGCATGACAATGCATATAAACATGTCATTGGATACAATTATATCACTCAAATTCTCATTTTGGTAACGTGATTGTCCTATGTGTTAATTGTTAAGAAAACAACTCATAATAATTAATAAGGTCATAATTTTCCAAGGCCTATTATTCTATCAGCGTTTTGTAGGGGTGGGGGGTGGGGATCTAATCTAACAGTGAAAACAATGTGTTTGTAATACTTAAATACAACTTTTCAAATAATAGAATGACAACTTTAAACTCAGGCGATGTGTCATTCATAATGTAGGAGTAGCATTCAACCTATGTTGCCATGTTCTGATATTAAGTTATTAGAAAACAGTCGACACAAAAACTTACACAATTCAGAATGGTGCCTCAAGTGATTCATCCCACACATCACCGCTTCCATTTGAAGCATCTTCACCATCTTCTTCCATAGACAGCCTAATATATTCTCTATGCGCGAAACGATCCCACTCGGTCAGATTAGGATTTTCACGTTCCTGCAATTAAGCATTATCCAACTAGTTAATTTCATAATTGGCAATAGATCCACAACTTTAAGAAGTGTAATAATCACCTGGCGAATGAGGAAAGGATCACGAGTTTCAAATGCCATGAACTTGTTGAGGTTGAATAGGATATTGAATATATTTCCTGATAGTTTACACCGTTTTAAGTCCCGCAGAGTAAAATAGCTCTCATTCTGTGGAATGGAAAAGGTTTATCAAATCCAGTTTGGAGTGCAGCATGATTATGAAAAAGATTCTACCTCTGGTCCAATCATGTCAATCATCTGGCATAATATATCTTCAAAAAGTACAGGTTCCTGCGCCATGCATTCCATTCGGTGCAACTGCTCCTCATAGAAAAATTGCATTTCATTGGAAGTCAGAATGCCATTACCATCAAGATCAATGCATTTAAACCTGCAAGAATATTTCACTAGTTCAATAAACAGTGTACAGTTTGCAAATACAGAATCAGATAGAATAAGCTACAATTCATATATAAATAGAGACGAGAAAAGACACAGGCAAGCATTTGCCTTCCTGAAAAAGTTGAAAGAAAAATTTAAAAATCTTATATTCCAATAATATAATAAAAATGAAATAGAAGCATGCTTTGTTTGGCAACATTAATGACAGCGTATATAAACATCCAAATTTTAACATATGTTGAGAATCCATCAGCTAAAGATAGAGGGTTAGGGATAAAGGGCAGCCCAACACAAGTAGCTCCCGCTTGCCTAAGGTCCAGGTAAGGGTCCGGCCACTTTGAATCTATTGTACGCAGCCTTTCACTGTATTTCTGCAAGTGTGTTTCCACTTTCCAGGACTTGAACCTGTGACCACATGGACACAATGCAACAGCTTTCCTGCTACGCCAAAACCCCGCTTCCAGTTAGGGAGTTAGGGATATGAAAAAATAAACATTGCAAGGTGCTCTCGCTATGGGCAACACAATACACATCCGTCACACATCTGGGTTTTAGTTGTAAGAAAATGACATGACCTTATCACGTGAAATGGAGAGAACAAAACAACAAATGTAAATACAAGAATCTATTCAGACTCAGTGAACATATTTACCAGTATTCAAGGCTCGGCTCAGATGATTTGTCTTCCTCAGACAATATAAAATAAACAAAGTCTTCATAACCCATCTTTCCTTCTGTCATGCTTGTGAATTTTCTTGGAACCTAAGAAACAAAATGACAATGTAATGATGCAAAAAGGCATTTTACTTAAAAGGAAAAAGTCTATTTTACTCCCCTAAACAATTCACTTTGTCCGTTTAACCCCCTAAATAAAATCTTGGCTTAGTTTACTCCCTCAAACTATTCAAATTGGTGCATCTACCCCTTATGCAATTTATCTTTTTTATTTCTCTTTGTAGAATTTGAATTTGAAGCTCAAATTTTGTACAAAGGTAAATGATAATAGCCTCAATATTAAGAAAATATGTTATAATTTTTTCTGATACTATTATATTTAATTTTTATATGCAGGTTAAGATACTATTAGATGCTACTAAACTACGAATATT
>BCLH01001057.1:0-24822 GCA_001602315.1 Zoysia pacifica | reverse complement strand
TTGTTTAGAGGGCTAAACGGACAAAGTGAATTGGTTGGGGGAGTAAAATGGACTTTTTCCTACTTAAAACAATGACAAATCTCAGAATGCCACAAAGGAAAAGACTAACCTGTGAGAAAATTCTATCTACTATTCTGTAGGTCAATGAATGATTTCCATATCTGATCAGGTTTTCTTTATCAATCAAAAAATCATGATCTGTGTCGAGCTCCCAAAATTTACAGTAGACCACGTAGAAATGCTCATATGAGAAGTACCTGCATCAAATATAATCATACTATTGCTCTTAACCACCGTTTAATCCCGTTTTAAACAGCCGTTTAAACTGAAAAAAACCTAAACGGTGGGTCACCGTTTAACCACCATTTACCGTTTAGGATTTCATGGAAAATAACACGAATATTAGTAAAAAAAAGTAGCTCCAGCTAATATAATCCCCACAACATAACAATATAAGTTCATATAAAGCATAAAGATACATGTATGAAAGAAACTAGATAATGATAGATTAGTGCAATGGAAATCACCATTCTGTTCAGAACTCATGGGCTCCCACACACAGACAATGAAACAGAATCATGCCCCAATTACCTCAACACTTTGTTGATATCTTCTTCCTCATCCAACTGCTGAAGAGCAGAAACTAGATTGCCCCGTTTGAGCTCTCTCAGTGTAAGATGACCATTTCCTGATCTATTTATGGAGTAAAAGATCCGGTATATTACAGTCTCCGCTGAAAAAAAAAAGCAACAGATAATCAACCAGTGAATACAATGCAGCAAACACTAAAATAATGCAAAAGGAGAAAGAAAATATATCTCAAAAGAAAAATAGATAATTGCGCTTCTTTTCATTAAATGTCAACATCATTCCAGGAATCATGAAATTACTTTTGGCTACAATCATTTGCTAGCTGAGACTAAAAAGGATATCAGGATGCTCTACCGTCCAAATGTTACATTACAAGAAAATATAAAGAAGCCATTCTTAATCAGTCGTGCAAACTAGTCAGGATAGAAAAACAGCTGCCTAATCAAGCTAGAAGAGTGCCTTGATGACCTAGAGTTTTGCCCCGCCCCATATTTTTAAGTCGACCGATTAATCATGATTTATCGGCAATTAATCAATCTATTGGTTGGATGTGCTCGACATGGATGCTCAATGCGACTCAGGTGACTAATTATTGAGCCGTCCAGTGTGGTAATGTCTATAGCTCTCGTCTCTTGATTGATTGTTGATGACCAGCAAGCTGGCAAAGGAGAAGGGCAGCAGCATGCCTACAGCTGTGCTGGGGTTGGTCTCCTGGTGGGGTTGCTGCAGCAGCCAAGAATTCACCAAAAGGCAACAGCAACCAACATATGGAGTTATGGACAAAATAAGTGATTTATACTGCATTATATACTCTATATTCATGTACATTTTTCAAGTATATATACTATATAGCATGAGTCGTCCTTATCAGTCTGAAGATGGACCTCACTTACATCTAAGTCACCCAAATAATTGGCTCGGTGCTATGGCAACCCAAATCACCTCTCCGACTCAAAAACATGGATCTCGCCAAATTATAAATCAAATGAAGACAGAATTTGGTGGGGAAGGGGAATGGAAGCCATACCAGAAATTTACACCTTTTTTTTTCCAAATTTTGCCAACAAGGTTTATGTTTGGACTATTTTTTTTTTCTTGAGTAAATGTTTGGACTATTGGTAGTACCGTGATTGCATTATCAAGATGGTACAAGTTAAAAAAAAAACAGATTTAACTATCATATCTAGCAAAAGAATAATCATTCTTAAACATAAGTGTAAGATTATTAAAGCATCAGGTACGGACCTCTCTAGTATTTCTTGTCACATCTAAACCACAATCTTTTTTATGGCTGATAGGAAACTTTTCCAAAGAAATATTGACTTCTAAAAGTACAGATGAAAAGTAGGCAAATATATAAAAAATAGACTTTGGTACAAAGAATAATGTGCACATTACCATATCTTTCCTGAAACTCCGGAGTGCCTTGTAAGAACTCTAAGCCAGGGTGGGTTGCCAGCAGTTCTTTAAGGACAGGCTTGAAGTCCTCCTGTGTAATTACAAAATATCTAGAGTTCACAACAATTCAAAAATCAACACAGAAACAACATCATCTCCGATAAATTGCGCCTGTATTAGTACTGAAAGTAAATCTAACCTGAGTGAGATAGTTGTAACCAGGCTTTTTTAATATTTCAAAAACTTGGCTAGCCATATCCATTGTAATCTTGTTGCCATTGATCCAGTAATCAACAAATGCATCTCTGAGTCCACAGGAGTTAGATTAGTCAAGTCCATGTCGTACAGAGCAATCAACAACAAGAAGGCAATATTTACATAGGAGAATTTTGTTGATCACATATGCCATCATGGTAAAGGTAATATATATAATAACTAAATAAGCATATCATGATTAACAGACATTACAACTCATGAAACAAAGCACTTCAGAGTTACAGTTCCAAATGGAAGACTCAACAAAAAAAAAATGCATCAGAGGATCACCATAAAAGCAAAGTTAAAACATGGATACTCCAATTTTTTAGTGCATGCGTATCAATACATGTATCCAATATGGATACGTATCCGTACTTCATGGACACGTATCCAGGAAGTATCAGTTTAAAAATAAATTGGATACTTGGGCCATACATATCAGCACATCAAGGCCCATAGTGGGATATGTATTGACCTGCCAGGAGACACGGCTGAGCCCACAAGAGAGTCATCCAGCCATATAATTGCCCGCATCCCGGCCCTAGCCGCCGGCGCCAGCCCCCGCCCTGCCCTGGCGGAGGGGGGCCACAGTGCAACACAGGGAAAAGGCAACCGCCAACCACACGAGATAAGCCAAGCAGATTCTCCTCTACTTTTTCCTATTTTCATCTGCATCTTGCAGTTCCTTGCCCCTTCCCTTTTCTGATTTTGATCTATTCAGTTTGGTGTGGGCAGATGGAGAGTACTGGAAGTAGTGTTGCTTCTCCCTCTGTCTAAGACGTCCACCTATATTAAGGCCCCATTGTGGGATCATGTCAACATAATACAAAATTTGAGAGTTCAAACTAGTTTGTACTCCATTCTAAAATAAGTGTTCATTTGGGTTTCGTGCCATCTAGCTTTGACTAATGATTTCTATAGATTTGTTAACTTTAAAAACTTAGTATTGTACTTTTAAATTTGTCATAAGAAATACTTTCATAATACATATTTTTTATGTATTAAAATTAATTTATATTTATATAAATTTGGTCAAACGCATGTTTAACTAAACCTAGATGGACACTTATTCCAGGGTGGAGGAAGTATTAGGCTGTTCTGTTTTAACCCAATGTCATGTAAATATGTAACAGACCTTTAGGTCGCACCTGTTCTGATTTGTGACAATCCGACGTGGGAAAAAAAAAGCACTAGGCGCCAAGTGAGCGTTACCCAACTCTTCAACCCACCTAGCCAACCACCCACCTAGCCGCCACCACCCACCAATACATTCCTTTCTCTCCCTTTCTCTCGATATGGGTGGCGATAGGGAAGGAGGAACCTTGGCAAACGGCTACAGATCTGGGGCGGCGACGGCGGAGCAAGCGGCGGCCTCATCTGCCGCTTTGTCTCGCCTATACGGCCATTTTGGCCTGCCAAAGGTTTGGAGGTGCATACTATGCGCTTACACCCCGAAGCGGAGCGGCGCCGTCCCGCTCAGTGCCTAATCACGTTGAAGCAGACGCTTAATCCTGCCTTTTCTTCATGGAACATGATCAACTAATATTAGGCTGCGATGCCACTTGCCACTCATGATCTAGCAAGGAATTACTATTACTAAAAGTAGTGGTCAAAATGAGTAAATAGCAGTAGTTGTCTAAAAGTGACAAAATTGATAGGAGCAAATATGGATATAGCCAATTGGAACAGTTGACATTCAACATTGCAAGCTTCGGCAAGGAGAAGAGACAGAAACAAAGAACTAATAGAAAATGGAAGAACAAAATTAAAATAGGATAAAGAAACATTTGAGAGCAACTAAAGCCCCTCCAAAGGATCTTTAGATGAGCATCACTCATAGACATTGGCATCAGATGTCAATCATACCTTGACACAGTTCCAGTACATGCAACATCAACTTTCTTGAAAAGAACGCTAGAGAAGAAAGAAGGAATCTTGCATATGTCTTTTGTGACTTGTCTGAATTCTGATATGGAAAAGTAAGACATTTGAGCTTCCTCATTTATGTCGACGTTAAAAACAGATAGACAAACCGTAAAAGCATTCACCTTGAATCTGAAGCCCTTCCCCACCGAAAAATAGGTGATCTATTCTAGATAAGCATTGCTCCTTTAAGTCTTTTGGAGGAGGACGCCCATTCTTGAAGTAAAACTGTGAAATATGTTGGACCAAAATAAACGTTTTAAACACTGAATGGAGAAATAAACGCAGCAACAAGAGTTGCAAGAACAGATGAAAAATACCTGAGGTATAACCTCTCTCACTGGTTCACTAACTAATTTCAGTGGAGAACCCAACGATGATGGTCCAGCTCCAGATCCTCGCCTCATAACACGGGGAGAGCCAGAAGTGCTCCTAGGAGAAAGTGGAGGAGCACCACCAGCAGGAAACATTGAAGGTAAAGAACTAGTTGAAGCAGAATTTGTGCTAGCAGAGGACCCAGCAACATTCAGAGTGGCGCCAGTTTTTGCATCCTCTATCAACGACTTTACCTAGTGTCCAATGGAAAATAAATTTGGTAAGAAATCATGCATTCCACACTGCACTGTGTCAAATTGCCAACATAAGCATATAGAAAGAAGTTTTATAACACAAATAGCATAACAGGTTAGAGAAGACCACATGTTCATGTTACAGATTTCTAGACAACCACAAACAAAAGTTATCACCAAGCATGGGTACAAATGCAATGCTAGTGTGGGTAGTGCTCAAAGAAAACAAAGATAGTTTAGTAACAGAAGCAGTAAAGCCTCAAGGTGACTTATAATACTATCACGAGTTCTATGGGGCATCATACGTCAGCCAAGAAAAAACATTCAATAAATGTTGTGACAGGAAAAACTTTACACAAAGCAACAGCACTGTAGTAACACGATCCGTTGATATAATAAATTTTAGTAATGACTAAATAAGACTAAGAGTCCTTTCAAGGTAGACCAACTGCTATCGGCTTACCTCCTAGGAGGTAAGACAACAAATTGATCTCTGCCATTGATTTTTTTGCAAGAAAATAAACAAAAAATATTGTCTCATGCAACAATTTCCAAAACAAACAAATTACTTTCCAAATTTAATGCTGCAGTAATTAATAATTATGGAGAGCTTTTTAATCCTCCACAACCGCACCAAATGGACGGCCTAGAATCATTTGGGTCTATATTAAAATCTGCGCTATATAAAGGCCATGGGGAAAAAGTGTTAGGCGCTAAACGAGCGGTGACCCACCGCCTAGAGCTTAAGTGTGTTTAGGTGCGCCTAAGCGTTTTCCTAAGCGCTAAGTAGTAATTACATTTTGTGTAACAAAATAAAGCTGAAAAAAAAAGAAACAAAAAAAAAGACCACAACACGCGTCTACCATCTCCTGGCCCATCACCCAGCCATCTCTGTAGGCTGTAGCCCATTCAGCCCACTCCCTCTTTATCCTAGAACTAAGGCAGCCACCAATATAGTTGGCCAAATGGGCCGTGCCAGCTGGGCCGGCCCAAGGCACGAAGAAAATGGCCCGACCCAGGCACGGCGCAGCCCAAATCTAACCGGGCCCGTGCCAGCCCGGCACGAAGTGCGGGCCATGCTTGGGCCGGCACAGCCCGGCACGATTATCATTACTTTAATAAATATTCAATTTATACAGAATCAAAAAACATTGTGTGGTGCACTGGTAAGATTGTTGCTTCAATTCTTCGAGGTCTTGAGCTCAATTCCCACCTTCCTCACATATTTTGTAACAATTTTCATTGGATTAGTGTAACTGGCCCGGTGGGCTGCCGTGCTAATGGGCCGGCCTGGCATGATTAATCAATTTCGTGCCGGGCCGTGGGCCACCGCCTGAGCCCATGGGCCAGTCTGGTATGGCCCGTTAAGCACGACGTGCCGTGCTGGCACGAAATATAACGGGCCGTGCCTTTTCGTGCTTGGGCCGGGCCGAGCCGGGCGGCCCATTTGGCTAACACTAGCCACCAGCCAGCCACCACGAGCAGCAGGCAGCAGCCGCCACCAGTGCAAGCAATGATGCCCTCTACTCCCCTTCCCTCAATCAGATCTGGCCACCACAGGAGCAACAGCAGCCAACGCACTCCCCCTCCCTCCCTCCTCCACTCCTCAGATCCATTGATATAGCATCTGGCAGTGTCTGCCGCGGGGGTGGCGCAGCCACAGGGACGCAGCCCCGCGGTGCGGCAAGGAGGCGGGGGCCTAATGGCGCTTTTGCACGCTGAATCAAACGCCTAATGGCGCTTATTTTTCACAGTATACAGGTGCGCATATCAAAGTTACAAAGAACACTCCTCTTGCAAGTCAAAAAATAATGGCATTTATCATCAAAGACACATAAATCAACCATGAATTGTCGTATCGAATGGAAAGGACCAAAAGGTAAGCTGAAAAATCCAGAGATAGTCAATATAAATCATTGTTGTTGTTTAAAGTTAAAAATTCAGCATATTTTAACTACTGAGGTTTTGCATGCTTTGATCCTAATGATATTGCAAGGGGATTCCTGGAAGCTGAAAATTCCTAGACCAAGAAAATAACAAATATCTAATGTCAAACGCATCATGGAAAATCCTCCGTAAAAAAAAAACCTGAATAGTGAAGCAAACTGAAGACTTGAAAAGGCTATACCTCCTCTATTATTTCTGTAATAGGCAGAAATAAAAAAATGACATCAACAGGCATGTACATATCAGCATAGCCAGTAGATACAATCGGTCCACCATCTATTTTCTATCAACCATAAACTAAGACGACCAACACAAATCAGCCATAACGAGACAGACTTGGCCCAGCGTCAGCATACACTAGTTTTAGTGCTGATACAATTTTTATAACATTAAACATAACCTGACAATACTCAGATCTCTGCATTATTCATGTATCCCCTAAAAACATGGTATATGCATACACAGCACTGAGTTATTTTATCTCAAAATTTATAGACTTAATATATATAAGAAATCACTAAAGCTAATACATAGTCTAAAGATCATCCATAATCTGCCTCTTAGGAAATACAAGCGCAATTATTATATATCCCATTAAAGTTTCCCAGTTTAATTTACTGTATTTAAAAGGAAGTTCCAAAGAAAAGGCAGGCCAACCAAACAATATTACAAATTATTTGTCTGATTCAGTTATTTTGTTGATATAAGGGATAGAGTTGATCCCTGCCTGGACTGGAGAGCCTACAGTACGTACCCAGGATTTATGATGATTAATTCGAATCCCATACTATCGTGCTTATTAACATTTGTTGTTATTCTGTTTGTCACCCAAACCTCCCACGCTCACTAAATTACGGATCCCGTGTCTGCCAACTTTTTTAAAAATATATATATATCTGTCATAGAAGAATCGGATATAGACATGCATTTATTTACATAGTGTAGATAAATGGTTTATCCATGCTGCCCAGTCACACTTAATTTAAGGGCTCCTTTGGTAGGGATTATGATTATTTTAAAAAAAAATCATACTATGGATTATTCATGAAAATCACTTATCCAACTTATCCACATAATCTGTTTTTTATGTCAAGAGTGTTTGGCTAAATAACTTATTTGCTATGGATTATAGGTGATGGGAAGGGAGAAGTGGTAAAAAGCTACTATTTGTAGCTTATGGGTGCTAGTATAAAATGGAAAAGTGATTATAGGTGATTTTGGATATAATCACTTATGGGTTCTAAGTGTTTGGTAGAGATTATAGCATAATCTGTGATAATCATTAGTAAAAGCAACCCCGTAATCTTCACCAAACGGGGCCTAATTTGGCGAGGTCCAAGCACTCCAGAAAAACATTCAAAACCATGTACAAATTAAGATAAACTACTAAATGGACCATAAATAGGTATATATTCCCATATATTATACTGCATTCACAACCTCCCAGAGTAACCTAATCATTGATCTACCTAAACTCAAAACACAAGTCTGCAGTTCTGCACCTGAGGCACAAGCATGAACATGCGATGCAAACACAAATCCAGAACCAGCGCTCACGGAATCGCAAAAGGACACCAAGAAAAGCATCGTAAACATGTTTCTCATGAATTTGTACACGACACGTACGCGAAGTTTATGCGCAAACTACTCAAGTTCAGCAACAGAACCAGAGGAGCATGCCAGGAAAACGGGGAAAAGCTGTGAACGGCATACCAGCTTGGACGTCTCCGGGAGCGTGAGCCACTGCAAGTAGAGCGCCTCGGCTATGCTGGAGTTCTCACGCAGCACACCTGACGCGAGCTCCGGCAGCTGCAGCAGCTCCGGGTCCAGCGCCGCCGCGTCCCTCGTCGTATCCACCTCCATTCCGTACAAATCCTAGTACCCTTCTCGGCACCAAGCGGCCCCCAGCGTAGATCTGCCCCCACGCGCTTGCAGACACTGGAGCTCGAGAAGTCCGGCGAGTAGGAGGGGCGCAAATCAGAGCTCGGCGGGATCAGCGGAAGAAGACGGAGAAGGATCGGGAACCGGCAGCGTCGGGATCTAAGGCGACGGCCGGACGCAGCGAAACCCTAGGCTGGGGCACCAAACGTGAGGGGACGCGGAAGACAGTGGTGCTAATGGTGGGTGTCGATCGGTGGGCAAAATACTTTCGGGTGGCACTTTTGGCCGGGGCTTTAACAAATGGCACCTATGGTCTGCGGGTAACAGTCACGTGCTCTCTCAAAATCATTTTGGCAAAAATTTAACTAAAATTTAAGATAACCAGTTTTATAAGCAATAAATAAATTATTATTATTGATCTATTCTCTCTGTGTTTAAATTATTGACACCGTCGATTTTAAATATCAACTATAATCATTCGTCTTATTCAAAAATTTTATTCAAATATTGAATTTTTTTTGTTATTATTATTTAAAACATGATTAATAATTTTACACATTAAAATAATTTTTTTAATAAAATAAATGATTAAAATTGATGTTAGAAGTTAACACTGTCAATAATTTAAAAACGAAGATAATCCATGTGACAACATCTTTATGCTAACAGTTTTATCATATCAGCAATAGCGATATACATGTCTCACTCATAGCTTTATCTGTCAATTGATTCTTAACTATTATTTAGCGTTAGAGTCCAGACGTGCATCTAAGGACCCGTGTATTTTTTTTTCTCTCTCGTAGTAATATAATTTAGTATTATCTTAAAGAAATCATTGCATTATGATTACTTTGTGTAATGAACCAGAGGGTTGAAATGGGGGAAAAGGAAAAACAAGTGAGGAAAGATCGTGAAGATCAAAAAACTATCGCCGCATCTATTTTTATTAGCTTTCCATATTGGTAATAAACGCAAAAGAGACCTCTAGACAGATACAACAATATCGTTAGTTTGACGGCACGGTGAAGAGAGGGAGAGGAAATGGTGATGGTGAGATAATAAGAGAGAGAAGCTAAAGTTGCATTGAGTGAAAATGGGGAGTGGTATGAAAGGAGAAAATTGTATATCGAACTACAATATAACAATGGAAGATATGGATAAGTTGAAATGATATGCACTAAAAATCATCTATGATTTCTTTTTTATTATATTCTTAGCGCTTTGATTCACTGTGCATACATTATGAATTAATGTCTTAGATTAATAGGTATTTAATCACTCTTAAGTGATCTTTTTTTAAACTGGATATACATTTTTAGCTAATACTCCCTCCGTCCAGAATTAATTAGTTTTTCCAAGATTGTTAGGCGCATTTCAGTTAGCTTTCTCGACCCAGGTATGCGAGTGTTAGGATGCACGTCAAGTTAATCGCTAGCGCAACCGTGTTGGCCGCTAATCGTGCGCATGCAGGAAGAAGCGCATGCAAAAGCCTAGCATGCGCACACATTTAATTAGCGCCGACTATTTAGTAGGAAATCAAAGCGTTAATTGCAGCAAATAGCCTAATGCGCCCAACAATTCTGAATGGAGGGAGTAAAGAACAATTCATACATTGAAAATTTAGCAAAATTAGGGGGCCATGCCCCCCTCTCAGTTCCGTCATCGGAAAGAAGACGAGAGTTAAGATAAGCAATGAATTTCTATTGGAGGAAAATATGGAAGGGGTTTTGCGCGTAGATGCACTATACCTATACTATTTATATGCTAGGTATGCACTCATTAGTATTTGCAACTAGGTGCGACTGATGCAGCCACTTTGTGTTTGAAACCATGAACCGTCAACTAGGCGCAGCCCATGCAAGATTTCTTAGACTCCCATCGAAACATGGGGCGTGGGGCGAGTTTTGCTCCTCGACTAGGCCACATACTTGCAACCCATACTAGCAATCCGAAGCATACCCCTTTGACGCCCGGTGCCCCATTACCCATCCCTAGCTGTTGCCCCCGCTCCTCAACGCACCATGCCGCCACAACCACCAGTGGCGGATTTGGCGAGGGGGCGGAGGGGGCTCGAGCCCCCCTCTCGCTGCTGACGAACAAGGGAGCCCTCTCTCAAAAATTTTCGCCATGAACAGGACAGAGGAGATCAGGAGATGGTGTTCGTCATCTAAGTACATTTATCTGTCATAAATTCTCTTGTGCGTTTCCTCCAACACCCCTGGCGTTCTATGCTGCGTCAGCCGCTGACAACCACCGCTATTCGATGAGCACTCCGCCCTTCCTAGCACCGGTTGTCTCTCGGGCTGCGTCGCCTCATGTTGTCCCTTCCCGGCGTGGTCACAGCTCGTTCCGCCTCTCTCTGTGTCGCCTCGCCTCGGTGAGGTGGCCGCAGATAAGACTCTGAATAAAACAACCAACCAAATGACATACCAATTGGGCCAGGCTGAAGGTGGATGAGAAAACCAATAAAGGGGGTTGTACTCGTGATATTTGCTTGGTTTTCTGCATGCGCTCCCAACAGGCCTAGTCCGATACTTAGGAACCAATCACACCTTTAGGATAGAAGTGCAAATTTTTGATATTTAGGTTACATCTGAAGCTCTCTAGTGTAATTAAACGGTGGTTTTTTAGTAATATTTTGAGGTTAGAAGAAATTAATTTTCACATGTGCCATGTCCATGCACATTGGTGAAGATCTAATTTCAGATGTCACTGCAGCGTGCGACACTGTATGGCATCCCTCCCCGAGCGCTACTCGATCCCTACAGTGGAACGCTTCGGCGGCTTTGATGAGCCTTGGGCAGGTGAAATCGGTCGAAGAAAATAAATTAAAAATTGTGAGTCAGATTGAATTAGAATCGAATTTAAATTTTATTTATTTTTAAATTAAAATTTAGTAAAAATTAAAATAATTTGTAAAAAGATCCGTGGGCCGAGCTCTTTTAACGCCCGTGTTGGGCCTCGCTGCACCGGTTATAGCTTGCACGGCACCGTCGGCAATTCGACCTCGAAGTAGAAGTCGCAGACGTCGTGGCCCTGAAATCATCTGGAGGAGTAAAAGTTGAGAGGCTTGGAGCTCGATCAGACATCAACTGGAGCTCCAACTTCTGCATCCGGAAGCTTCACTTTATAAACTTGATTTGCTTTTCTAGCGTTTGTTTCAGTGGCCATGGAAATTCATAAAGCGCAGGGACGTTCCCTGAGTGGGAAACAGGAACTCGTACGCGCGGCATCACAACGAGATCGCCATGCCCATTCATACGTCGAAGGCAACAAGACAGCAGATCAACATAGCGCTTCGAGTTCCGCCATCATCGTCACGTACACTCTCGCCAGACTTATCGCCACCTCACTTGCAGGTAAAAACTCTACCTAGTAGAGTAATTAACATGCGTGGAAAATTTCAAAAAAAAAAAACTGTGTACTGCTGCGGCGCATGCACGGCCGTTCGTAGCTCCTGTCACTTCTCTACACAAACGGATGCCTGCTTCTGCTTGCATCAGCTGGAAGAGCTAGTCCTGCACTCCTCGCTGCCGGTGTTGGAAGTGGTGGTCTCTCGCGGTGACGACGAGCTGGGGCTTCTCGACAGCTCGGGCTCCCGTTCCCCGACGCTCCCTTCCGCGGATTCCTCGGACGGCTGCTGCTGCTGGTGGTCCTTTCCTTCAGGTGAATCTGCATACGTAGAGGCAAATGAGCATGAGCCGTCGTTCAAATAAAATGCTGCGGCAAATTAATTAATCGACACACCGAAGAGAGATTTGACGCTTGGTCTCTTTGCCTTCTCCTTCTTCTTCAGCTCAGCTGCTCAGGTAACAAAACAAAGATTACTTTGAAAGATTGAAACAAAAACGTCTGCATGGAGACTTGTTTGCTGTTTTACTCCCATTTTATCTCCACTAGAGTCTGATTACGAAAAAAAAATAGGGAAGTTGGGTACCCCTTCCAGGGACGTCGTGATCATTCACAAGTTCAAAGTTCTTGTACGTGTAGCCGACGAAATTCAAATCCTTTGAAGAAAGCATCTGGAAGGGAAAATTTTTGAGACCCAAAATTTGAGAGTAGCGTTTACAGAGATATGGACCAATGATATACCAGCAATTTAATTATAAGCTCACAAAATGGAAAGATATGATTACCTTTCTCCAAGGGCCCGTCTTTGCTGAGCACTGAACAGAGTCGGAGGACTGCAAATACACCAACCGCACATAAGTATTTTGGTCACGGAGAAAGAGACAGACTTCTTAATAACAGAATCAGTCACCTCTTCGAATTTCTCAAAATTCTGAGTATCCAACTCATCCGTGACTTGAGGTAGATAAGCAGCTTCTATTTCATATAATTTGTCCCATTCTACTCCACTAAACCAGGAGTGCTCCTACAGTCACACATGGAAAAGAACCACGAACAAAAATTCAGTAATATATCAATTATTGATTAGTAGGAAAATAATTTACTTTGGCCCCTGTTTCAAGGCATACTTAACAAACACACGACAACCTTTATTTCCTCTGTCCCTTTTGTGCCGAGGCGCTGGTCGACATTGCATAACAGTTTACTCATGAGATCTTTGGCGTCCGGTGTTAGACTCGCTTCTTCAGGGAATTTCAAGTGTGTTCTCCAATTAACTATCTGTTTCCGCAAATACAAGTATGATGTAAATGAATGTCATAAGAAAAAAAAAATAGAAATATCTGAAATCAGTTAGATTTGGAATATGAAAATTTTCTAATCAACAGAAATATCAGATATTCATATCTAGAACTGGAAGCCTGAAATACTTTACCTTTCTGCAGGTTGTCATAGGCTCGTCTGAATAAAATGGAGGATAGCCCACAAGCATTTCATACATGATGGCACCAAGGGACCACCTAAAAATCCGGATTATTTTTCAACTGTAAACTCAGCAGGTCCAGTGGCACTAGCAAGGCTGAAAATGATGCCTGTGGCTTACCAATCGCACTCGATTCCGTAGCCTTTCTTAAGAAGAACTTCCGGAGCAATGTAGTCTGGTGTACCAACTGTTGAGTAAGCCTACAACAATTTAATTCTGAAGATAGTATCACTGAACAGATAATTAAACATCAATCGGCGAGCAACTATAATATCGTTAGTTACTGACCAAGGTTCTTCTATTCTTTTGCCAGTGCTCCAACTGTTCTTGCTGCGAGCGCTTTGGCATAGACTGCTGTCTCCCGTCACCGTGCGAGGATCCTGTTTTTGTAGGTGTAACATCCTTTTCATTCAGGTCAGGGAAGTTTGAATAGTCTAGTGGTTTGCACAATCCAAAATCTGACAGCCTCAAGTGACCATATTTATCCAGTAGCAAATTATCAGGCTTGATATCTCTGAAATTTCAAGAAGTAAATTCATCAGAATGCCGCAGCAGCTTTACTAAACTCTTTTGCAATTTAGCCCACATACCTGTGGATGTAGTTGTGCTTGTGGATCGCTTCGATCGCAAGAACTGTCTCACCAACATAAAACCTGGCCTCATCTTCAGTCAGCGTATCTTTCCTCATGAGCAGTGTCATCATGTCACCTCCAGGAAGGTACTCCATGATAAGGTACAGATACTCACTGTCTTGGAATGAGCAATATAGTTTGACAATACAGTGATGGTCCACTTCAGCGAGAAGATTTCTTTCAGCTCTCACATGCTCAACCTATGCAAATATCAGACGAAAAACAGTGGATATAAACGTGAATTCAGAATGCAATTAGAAAATAGCGCACCATACCTGACCGCGCCGAAGCATTTCTGACTTTCTAAGCTTCTTCATTGCATAGACATTTCCTGTGGTCTTCTCTCTGCAGATTCTGACCTAAAACAAAACTATAGCATCAATAAAAAATTAAAGAAATAGTAAGTTACAAGAACAGCAGGCTATCTGCATAAAGGCTTTACCTCACCAAATGCCCCCTTGCCTATCATTGTCAACAAGTCAAAATCATCGGCGCTCATTTTAAGCCTCTGCAACCGTATGTATTCTGTTTCTTTCTTCTCGAACTGCTTCAATATGTTGTTCTGTTCCTCTTCTGATACGTTGGCGTCTGCTAATTGCTTTTCTATACTACACCGTCTGCATGATGACATTGCCAAGAGTTAAGCTATCGTCAATTGTGATAAAATATATTATTAGAAGAATCGCCAAGCGACAGATCGCAGAATCTTTAGTATGCAATCATCATCTGAACACATAACTATCATTATGCCAAAAAAGTTTATGGAAAATTTATCCTGATAACAATACCGCATTATTTTTTGCCAAGGTATCTTCCCTTATTCTTTGGCATAAAATCATTCTTTGATATCCTATTATACAATTTGGTGGTTGTATGAAAACTAAGCCAGTTTTCAAAGTTGCGTGTGGATGAAAAAATAAATTAACAAATAGACTTATCGATCAAATCAGAGAGTGTGGCGTTGAGCCTTACCTGTCTTTCCTGTCCTGCAGATGTTTCATTTGCTCCTTGTAGTGCTTCTCAATGTACTGCTTGGCCGCCGCGACCCTCTGCTTGGTAGCGCTCGAAGGGGCATCATCGCTCGATTCCTTGCCATTTGGAGGCAATTCTTTCTTCTTGCCAATGGATTTCTCTTTTGTGTGGAGCTTAGTGAACCAGCTCCTCGCTGAATCCATTGCAAGAAAAGGAAGAGCAGAATCAATGGCACCAACTGTAATTGCACTAAACGCATAAACCTATAGACATTAGCCCATGAACAAACTGAATCTGAGAAGCGATCTCGTTTGAAGTATGAATTCAGTAGGAGAACCACCCAAAATAAGAGAGGATTATATATTTTTATTTATAATACTTCAGTGATAAAGGTGGAATTTCAACGATAAAACTCAGGCCATCAGCATCAGAATGTAGTCATCAATTTTAGACGGTCGAAAAAGGTGGCACAAGAGAACCGAGGATGGAGCCTGGAAGCAGGGATATGGCCAAAAACAGACAGTAGAATGAGCGGTTGAAAGAGTTTTCAGAGATTTTCTATAAATATGCATATTGATAGCCTAAAATTTTCACCAAAGGGTGTTGCCGCATAGGATAATTTTTTTTTAAAAAAAGGAATCTATGGGTGTTGCAGGTTTATGCAAAATGAAACAAAACCAATGAGCAATGTTTCTGTGATTCTGCAAAGAGTATGTTTAGAACATTCTTAGACAACTTAATTCAAATGAACATATCCCAAATCAGCTTCAACCAATGCTGAACACCAACAAGGAAAAACAACGCAATTATAGTTCAAAATTAATCAACCTTTCAAAGCACGATCATACCAACATAACAATATCGACAAGACTGGAGGGGTCCAAGAGTTCACAAAACTTGAAAGCAGCAAAACCCAGGCTCAGGCAGTAAACTGAAACTTGGCGGATACTATGGTTTACAATGTTTGCTGCATTTGAATCGATATTCTCAGTATTTGCCGCAGATTACACATTGAGGTCAGTGTGATTCTTGTTTCTGTTTGTAAAACATGGCATACAACAAAGGATAAATAGTTATATTCAGATTATCAGAGCTCCCTCGGTGCACTTGTGTTAATATGGGTAACACGATAACAACACTCATATAAACATTTATTCTCGAGTAAAAATTGGAGCAGAGTAGCCAGCCATTGCATCAAGAAAAGAGTAGAGGCTTTCAGCAGGTCGAAGACAAGTCTTGTTCTGGACTTGAGTTACACCATTCTCCTTCCTTTTCCAGATATAAAAAAGATCGTCATCCATGGACTGCGTCAAATGTCAAAATGCTGCCCATCCGGCTCCTGTGCTCTTTGTTTGTCCCATCTCAGAAGATGAAGGTAGGTTTTGCTTGATATCATAAATGGTTAAAGGGTAAGTGCATGAAGGGATGAGCGAAAACACTAAACAAAGCCCAATTATCAATAAAATATACTCCCTCCGTCCCAAAATATAAGCATTTGTGTTTGGTCAAAGTCAAATTCTTTAATCTTTGACTAATAGTATCAAGAAAATTAAAGAATTTCTAACGTGAAGAGTTACATATTATGAAAGTTTGTTTCATGATGAATCTAATAACATGATTTATATATGATAAACATCATAAATTCTCTAAAGATAATTGACTTTGACCAAACCTAGAAATGATTATATTTTGGACGGATGTAGTACTAGTACCATTTATTTCTGAGGAATACTGAATAGTCTTATCTGACAAGTGACAGAAAAGGGATACCTAGATTAGCAAGCTAGTAAGAACACCAAGACCACCCCCCCCCCCCCCAAAAAAAAAAAACATGCTCATGCATAGAAGATTTCTTAATCCTGAACCATGGCATGGGAAGTTGCATGTTTAAGTAGCGCTCCATTCTGGTGAACAAAACAAAAGGGGTGTTGAAGCAGTATTGCTTCTGCTCCTATATTAAGAAACAAGTAAAAAAAAGTCACCTTTATAGAAGAAAGATCAGAAAAAGGATCATTGTTTCGCTTGGTGGGTTCTTTTGGGGCCCTGATTCCAGTATTCTTTCCAGAATTCATCCTTGCAGCTGCAGGGTCATTAGGGGGAGGTGGGAGAGGAGATCGAAGCTTCCCAGCAGCACCAGGTGGTGGTGCAAGGAGCATGCTTGCTTTAGGTTTCGCAGGTGCCCCTGCAGACAAACCAGCAGATGAAAGCATGCCACCTCCTGCTGTTGCCTTATTTTTCACATTAATCCTAATGGTTTCACCTTCCTGAAATGAAACGATTATTAAAACTTCATGCATATACCAACTCAGTGATAGAGATAAGAGAGACATCATATGAACACACTCTAGTGTAACTCAAATCCAGTAATGCAACTAGGATAATGTCACATTTTCATCCTATCACACAATGCAGAAACTCTATAGCATCAACTACAAAAGGAACACTCTTCTGTGCTGAGTACTTTCCTCCAATGCGCTGTTGAGTACTAAAACAGAAATATACAAGTCCGACTAATGATGGTTCATCAAAATCATATTATTTTGTTTCATATACATTCCAAATCAAAAATTTATTTCTTTGCCACATAGGGGAATTTGTTTTTCTTTGATAACTCTGGACCATTTGGTACCACAAAGGCACAAAGTTACGCAGACAAGGCCCTGTCTAACATAAGTGGTACAATAAACATGCTCATTGGTTGCATTACACCAGATTGAGCGCAAAACCTAATATGGTCTCTATTTTACCCCAGAAAATGGTGATTCCCTTTACTTGCTAAGTCAATCGCACAATTCATTTCAGCAAATGGCGTATCGGATCCTCGGAAACCTATCCTGCCATCCATGAATACATCATTCCCTTTTTTTTTATCCTAAAGAACAAGCTTGACAAAACTAAGTACTTCTTCCAGTTTTAAATTGTCGTTGCTGGCTAGAGTAAGTTTGTACTTGGGTGTCAACAATTAAAACTGGAGGGCTCAATAAATTTCCATCAGTAATCATTTCTAACCAAGACTGCTGAACTCTAAAAACATAGCAAAAGGAACACTTGTTTACGGCAAAGAGCTAAACTTTTGATCAATCCACCTACGTTATAGCTGGTAGATCAAAGGGACAGAGAAAAGCAATGCCTTGCATTTCTTACCTTGAGCCGGTGATTGACAGCCGGGTGTATATCAATCGAGCTTTCGCTGCTCTCCTCACCCGCGGTCTCCTTTTCCTGCTCC
Organism: Zoysia pacifica; assembly: GCA_001602315.1. Lineage (NCBI taxonomy): Eukaryota > Viridiplantae > Streptophyta > Magnoliopsida > Poales > Poaceae > Zoysia > Zoysia pacifica. The sequence continues at coordinate 6,594 of BCLH01001057.1, read as the reverse complement.
CTCTTGACATACTTCTCGTGATCCGACAGCGCGACGTTGAAGTCGAACGCCTCGTTGCGCTCGTTGAAGCCGAGGCCGATGAAGGCGTGCTTCCCCCTGCCGTCCTCGATGCGGAGCACGAAGTAGCGGGAGGAGTCGAGCACGGTCTCGACGGCGCTCTCCCTCTGGCCCGGGAGCACGAAGCACGCGGCGAATAGCTCCCCCGTGGCCGGGTCCTCGAGCCGGATCTCGCAGCGGTCGCCGCAGGACACCACGCGGAGGCGGCCCGACCAGATCTTGTCCGACTGCAGCCACTCGCCGCACTTGTAGCCGCCGCTGGTGGTGCGAGGCGGGATCTTGTACACCGACACCTCGCGCACCACCAGCAGCGTGTGCTCGAAGGTCTCCTCCTCCTCGGTCAGCGACGACGCCATGATCCTGCCGCCTCCTTTTAACTCGGTGCTTTATTCACTGATGCCGTCTAAGAACAGGCAATGGTCACTGGATTGGAGTGCGATAAAATGAGAAATGGAAAAGTGGAGATCTGGATCACCTCAGGCTCGATCTGATTGCATAGGATGATTGGCGGTTGGGGTTTGGATTGGGGTTCTTGAGGAAGAAAGGGGAAGGAGAAGACCTGAGATCGAAGAGTAGAAGGTGCGAGGAGGAGGAATGCAGAAATCAGAATGTCACGTTTACGATTTGGACCTCTCATTGTCTTATTATTCTGATAGGGTCGCTTTTTGTTCTACTGCAAGTATCCATTTTCATTTCCTTCTGGTTTTGGATGGTTTTGTTCTCTGTTGAAAAGCACATTGGCTCATTTGTCCTCAGAGGTTCGGAAGGATGGAACATCACAAATATAATCCATGTATTTTCTTAGTTCCTAGCACCGTGGACTTCTAACTTATTTTTTATCATTCGTCTAATTCAAAAAAAGCGAAAAATCATGATAAATATTTTTTTTTGTTATACTCACTTTGGTCGTTTTGGACAATGATACGGTCTTCAAAACATAACTTTGACTTTTATTTTTTGTAAAAATATTTATTAAAAAATAATATATTTATATTTTTATAAAAATACTTTTAAAGACAAATCTGATCATATGATTTTTATATTCCTAAACAAGTTAAAACTAACTTATTTAGAATTTATATTTCTAATGTTTGACTAAAATATTATCCAAAACGATCTTCTTTTTTGAACCGAAGAGAGTAATTTACGTCATCATCAAAAATATTTGAAACACAATTTATAGTTTTGCATTTTTAATGTAGTTTCTTGAGTAAAATAAACAATCAAATATGATGTTAGAAGTCAACATAAACAACAATTAGAATGGAGGAAATACTTTGAAGTTGGTAAAGCTGGTAGAAGAAAGAAAAAGAAATACCATGCATCCGATTTGTATGGATAGTGGATCATTATCACTTTTGGGGATGATTCATCTAAATTTCATAGCAAGGTGAGAGGACGAATGAGATACCTTGGTGATGGTGAGATTTCATTATGCAGAAAAAGTTTGAAAGGTTCATCAAACCTTTCTAAAAGTTTTCATTTATGTCTTGTCTGATCTCAATATAACATCACATAATTATGTACTCTCAGCATTGCTGATTTCTAATATCAACTTTCACATTCAATCTTTCACACGCTTGCATAATACAGCACTTCTCTCCAAACTTCTACTATCAGAAAAGCCAAATCCGATTTTCGTGTCCTTGACCCGGTCCTGCTCGTCGTCACCTCTTCCGGCAGTTGTCTCGATTTCTTTATGCATGCGCCGAATTTGGCACATGTTTGGAGCTTACTGATAAACACGCCGCAAACAAGGTCAGTATTAAGCTTTTGACCAAAATTCAGTTCGCATGTGGCTATGCTATATGATTTGGATTTTTTTCGGAGCACCTGAATTGTGATGACCATTTTGCTGTCCCCTGGTAATCTGTGTGTGCTATACTGCTACTTCATTTGAAATTGCGAGAAATTTCAGTCCCTCTTCTGGTTATGACTGACTGTTTCACGCACAATTTTTTAGGGATACCGAACATATTGCGGGACAAGAAATCTGAAAAATCAGCTTGGTGAAAACTGAACTGTGGAAGTTGGAACACGTGAAATGCTCGTAAGCAGCAACGCGGAGCACAAGCATGTCAGGAACCTATCCAGTTTTATCTATAATATTAGTCCACTTCCTTTCTCAAAGATAAATGTCCCGTCCTATTCCATGGCCCATGGAGGGAGAAAGACACTTGAGCTCTAGAAGGTTGACTTGGTAATTTTTGTGCCACCGGTCAAACACAATTCCCATAAGCCATGGGCATCATATACACATACAAGGTGATAGGAGCAATGCAATCCATGGTAGTAATGCAAAAACAAGCGTAAAAATGATGCACGTCGATCATGATCCAAACAGAATTATAGCCATAATTTAACTGGTTCATTGAAAAGGTATAGCACTAAAGCACAAATAGGAAGGTAGAAGACAAGCGCTTCCTTCTGTAGCACATTGTACGAGAGGTAGGTGGGCCAGTAGAGCTTTATTCTTGTATGGACGGAGTACATTGTACTAGCAGTGGTGGTAGAGATAGGCGGTTGGACGGGTTGGCCCTAGCCCGCCCTAGGATTCTTAAAAACTGGCATTACTACAGTGCGCCTGTCTTGCCTGTCTTCCTTTTCCCCCTTCGCAGTCCACCCTGTTGTGGCATTACTACATTGCGATTCCGAAGGCACATCTGGACGCTGGAATTGTTCTCAACCTTATAATCCTGAAGAGTAACCCCAACATTTAGAACACGCCCCTGGTAGTGCAAAAAGAAGACATCTTGTCTAATCTCCAGTCTTTCTTCGATTTTCTTCATGACTTCGTCTGTTGTGTCACATGTCCTCATCGACATCGTTAGTGTCTTCCCTTCCCATGTCCTAATGAAGAACTGGACTTTCTCATACAAAAAAAGTAGGTCATTGTTTCTGATGTGCTGATGCTGCAGAGTCTGAGTGTCTTTAAGTGCCACAAAACTACCAAATCGAGTTCGCCCGAGTATAAATTTGTCTGCAGGTAAACCCTCCAAATTCCCAATCAACAACTTGACATCAGCAACAGTATACCAGCATTTGACATCAAGATCCATGGTTCTCTCACCATTAACATTGACACATATATGCAGCTTTGTGTTCGGGCAGATAAGAACATGTAGCATTTGGCCATTGCTCAAACCAAACTGACTCAACATCTGATGGTCCTCAAGCTGTCGACCTGCATGCATTAATATTTGTTCATCAACAGGAATACCCCCCTTCTCTTTGATTGCTGCCTTGACGTCAGCAACACTGTTGGATTTCTTCACGTTGATCTTGATGATTTTTCCAACCGAGGGGATATTAACAGATATTTGCATTCCATCAGTTACATAGAGGTCGACAGAAGAGTTTGCCAGGATGCTGTAATCAGAGAGGTTTTTGTCATTCTCCAAGTGATTTCCAGCAAAAAAGAGTGTTTGCTGGCTCTTGTCAATCCCTTCAATGGCAACAATTTTAGACTTAATCTGATCCACCGTATCAGTACAATTTACATCAAGCATCACTGTTTTCATCACTTTAACATAGATCTGCACAAACAGTGAAACCGCCAAATTACTATGTAAACACTGAGTCCTTCAAAAATACAGAGGGAAGTTTTGGATGGAATAACAATAAAGCTAGTATAATGAACAAATAAGGAAGGCAGGTTCAATGAGTACCACACCAAACCTTGTAGTCTCTACTTTGTTTCACATCATAACAGAGTAATAGCAATGGTTATTAACAGAGCAATGGGTTAGGATTCCACGTGTAGATGTCAGGTAAGGGCCAGAGCTGCACGAACTGACCAAAGCAGACAGCACACAGGAGGAAGGCAAACCCTACAAACAAGTGGCTAGAGTTCCAACTTTTACGAAGAAAGATCACAAATTGATCCAGAGTTCTCAAGGGCTATTTCTCATAAAGCTACAACAAATCAAGTATCCGGTTCACTTAAAGCATAGTTGTCCTGATACTCATGAATCAGCGCCCCGAATATAGTAACATTTGTTTGTGTAACAGAGTATAGACTCGTCATTCCTCTCTTAATTGCACTCTATGCACTATCACTTTTATTCCTGATCACCACCCCCCCCCACAAAAAGTAAAAAAAAAGGAGAGAGGAGATCGCCATTCCTGGTCGAGATCCTCCTATCATGCGAGACATGAATCAAGCCGAGTTTGGTTTTTAAAAAATTCTGAGTACTCTACAACTATGATTTACTCCTCAAGAGAATTTTGACTCCAAAAATTGCCAACCAGGTTAAACCTTGCGTTTAGAATAACTGAACAAGTACTAGCTCCTGGAGTCGATCCACTGACGGACGCAACTGGTTGCTTGGGTATTCCTAGGAATACCCAACAATCTTACAAAACAATTTACTACTCCCTCCGTCCCAATTTAGTTGTCATCCTAGATCCGGGCACGGAAATTAAGGAGAGGTGAAAAGGTGGGATGTGCTGAAAACGAGAAGGAAAGAGATAGAGATAGAGATGTATTGGGAATAGAGAAACGTGCATTGAGAAGCAAGGATGACAAGTTAATCGGAAAATCTTGTGGATGCTAAGATGACAAGTAATTTGGGACGAAGGAAGTACTATAGTTGTGTAATTTGGAAAAATTGCAAAACTAATTAACAAATTAGAATTTGCAGCGTAAGAGCATCTCCAATATTTCTCTAAATTAAATTTATAAATAAAATTTAAGATGCGGTAGAAAAACACCCTTTCAATCGTTGTGTATATCAGGTCCTTAAATATAGTCATTTCCAAAATTAGGTCCCTTGTTTCTCAACGTTTCCCAATGTTTAAAGAGTCAATAGGAACTCTCAAAATCACGTAACATGTAGATCGTCACTAGTTTCAAAGATATTGATGACATGACTGTGTTAAAAAAATCCTCTTTTAGGTATTATTATTGAAGTTATTGGAGAACGACAATTATTTTACGCCAAATAGATTTACTGGACTTCATAAATCTACCTTTTATAAGTAGCTTTTGGAGATGCTCTAAAGATTCACAAGGCAAGACAACAGCTCACTACACATTGGCTCAATCACGATTCCACCCGTAAAAAGAATTTTGGTAATGAAAAATACTGGCCTAGAATGGTATACCGATTCTCATTGAAAATCAGTGAATTTCGACCGATTTTGGTCCAAAGTTCTTTAAAATTTGGGAAAAAATTGTCAAAATCATAAATTATCGATAAAAAATATCAAAAATCAACTGAAATTTAATGGTAGAAGTAAATACCGGTCATCACGAATTTAACCGAAAATCGGTGAAAATCACTGAATTTTGGCCATTTTTCACCACTATGCACAACTACTCAAGCAATAAGGCTACTTACAACTTGTGTTAATTCACTGTTGTGGGATTTTTTTTTTTTTGGCCGACTGGCTTAGGAATACCCAAGTTTCGAGTCCTGCGTCCGTCACTGAGTCGATCGGGCCGAAATCTTGCTACCTTTACCCGGGCCAAGCGCGATCGCCGAGCCGCGCAGAACGAACGTCCCCTTCGATCACGCAAAACAACGCCTGGCGATCGCATCCGGGACGAATGGAAAGAACTAGGTTTAACGACGAGCCCAGACGAAATGAAGCGTTGAGGCGAGAGCGCGAATCGAATCGAACCTTGTAGTGCGGCGGCTCCGACTCCGGCTCCTGCTGTGAGTCCATGGTCTCCGCCGCTTCGTCGCCTCCGCCAGGAGCACTCCCTCCAGGCCACGCGCACGCATGCGCGCGAGCGCTTTCCTTGGCCGCCGCTGCCAGGCGAGAGGAGAGGGGAAGAGAAAAGAATGGGGCTAGGGTTACGGGGGCTGGCCCGAGCGCCGGGTTTTGTTCCGCCCCCGATTAACGCAAGCCGTCCGATCAGATCGAACGGACAACGCTCGCTGACCGCCGAAATGGGCCAAGAAGGCCGTGCGGCAAAAGGTAAATACCAGCCCAGGCCCTAGTTTTTGAGCTCACGGCCCTGACGGGGAAAGGCGGTGAAGAAATGGGCTGAAACTTCCGTGGGCCGGAAATGGCTGGTTGAGATCTACCATAAACAGTAACATTTTCAATTTTTATGTAATTTTTAATGTGGGCTGAACAGTAACGGGCCTTTTGGGCCAAATAAGTCTGAGTATTGGGCCATTTTGGGTAAATTTTTGGATAATTTTTAACAACTATTTATTGGCCTCAATTTGAAACAAATTTGGACATATTTTTGGGCTCTTTTTTTAATAAGGCCAAAATTTGGGTAAAATTATATTCCTCCCTTAATAGATAAACTAAGGAAAATATGACAGAATTTAACCAAAATTTAGAAATAATTTATGATAAATTCAAATTTGGTTTAGTTTTGAGCTAAATTACTGGATTTTATCTCATTCCCAAATACTAGTATTGGAATAGTAGTGGAATTTTAGTCTTATGGATTTTTCCCTTAATAAATCACTTAAATAATTTTCTCCTTATGAATATTTAAGTGATTTCGTCCCTATAATTAGAATATAGAAATTTTTCTAAGGATATTTTTTAGGGAAATATGTTAATGATATT